>PQXL01000615.1:0-19047 GCA_004916875.1 Botrytis galanthina
TATATATAATGGTTATATTTAATCATATTAATTTGATACTAATTCTAAGCTAATTATATAGATAGCTCTTTAATATACTTTCTTTAGATCTATAAACTTGAATTCTAAGAGTAATCTCTAATATATCTTGAGCTTGTTATAATATAGATTCATTCGCTAGAATCTCGGTTCTCATAGAGATATCTAGAAACTACATAGATACAACATTGGTAATGATTCGAGCCTGTACGAAAGACAAGTATCGTAAAGCACCATATCAAAGTTTCTTACACCCCAAGTCTGATTCTACAAGACTCCCATAGCCTCACGGAGATTTCCATCTCGGTATAGAAAGGTAATCTATTACTTCTTGGCACTTAAGTCAAACAGTACTTTCTGAGGAGACGAGGTGGACGTCTATCAAACAGACATCAAAGAAGGTTCGGCTGCAGGTATAAAAGTACCTCGTCCCTTCCGAATATTTCTCAAATCACCCTCCTCATCAACATTCATTACTCACATTCACTTCCAAGTTATCCATCCACATTCGTTATCCACATTCATCATCCAGGTTTCTCATCCAGATCCTTTCGATATGCATTACCCAGTCCTCTTAACTATGGCGCTCATGTTCGGGGGGTAAGATCATCACCATTTCAAGCCTATAGATCTTTAGTATCTAACATAATATTTCTAGCACCATTGCCGATTTGCACACTAGAGGATGGTGCACCGACTTCAAGCAAGTTGGGTATATCAAGTCAACCCCAAATGTAAGCATTCTTTAAATTTCCAAAGCCTTTGAACCCGGATGATATCATACTAAGTAGATTGTGACAGAATAATGTTGCGACGAAGGCCGCGTGTGCTGCTTACAAGAATCGAAACACTGGCACAAAACAATGGGATACTTGCCCCGATTGCACACCCGTAAGTCATACGTTATTCTCTATCCCTTAGCTACATCTAGTCCTACTCCTGTCAATTGCATCTTCAAATACCCCGTCATTATGACTACTACATCACTAACTTTCTGGCAACAACCTCTCGCTAACAGTCCCGACTGGCAATGCTTTTCTCCCCAGAAACACATTGGCGGCGATGAGTGGAACTATGTAAGTAACGCCCTCTATGCGTTCTATTAGCCTTCTTCTATAATATTCTTCCTCTCGATCTAAAAGCCGTACTGATATTTCTAATAGTATTGCCTTCAAGCTGGAGCTTATGCTAGCGAGGCTGAGTAAGCACTCTATAGAGAAGACGTGAATCATGGAGCGAGATCACATATCGAGAAAATTGGAGAAGAAACCGTTTTATATATAAGAGTAAACACCTAGGTAGCAATAGTAATTCACGCCTATGTATAACATACATGTCTCCATTTGTGAAACTTGATCAATTTTATAGAATGATAAGTAGTTATACAAATACTATTATATAATACACTCACTAACTTGAATATAAGTATTAAGCGATTAAAACTATATATTATGAAGGAGCGAGGTCTTTCACGTCACATGACATACTAAGAAACTATCTCATTTCAGGAATCCTTCGGGTTGCTTCTGAGTTCTTCATAGAATTCTACATCTTATTACTTGACCCTAGTTTTCATACACACCCTTGATATATAATATGATATAACATAACAGACTATAATATCCCAAATCTCAAATCCCGTATTCCAGCCCCAGTTCCAAATCAAATCAAATCCATCCAATTCTTATTCAGTTGAAATCAAATCCATCAAATACAAATCCTCATATGCACTTCTCCATTCTCCATTCTCCATTCTCTATCCCAGCCCTGCAAATCCCAACCCATTCCATCTCATCCCGTCGAACCCAAATCATTCATCTATCCAGATCCCAAAATCCAAATTCCGGATTCCAAATTCCGGATTCCAAATTTCAAATTCCAGATTCCAAAATTTCGATTTCCACCCAAATCACCTACCCAAAGTACTTAGGGATTTGATCTTCTTTCTTTTCGGGTGCGTTTGCGTTCGCCTTTTCTTTATATCCCTATATTTATGTTGATATTGATGTTTATATTCATGTTTGCGAGTACATGTGTGAGGGTGTATATGTCGTTATTATCATAGGTAGTCATAGTTGGGATTCCCTCCCCTCCCCCCACTCTACCCACCCCCTAACTCCTCAACCAACTACTCCCCAAAATTCCCCCACTCATACTCCCATTACTCCCTCGATTCACATTTCCCGCCGCGCCCTTCGAAGCCGATCCTATACTTCCACTACTCCCCCTATTTCCACTTCCACTTCCACTTCCACTCCCACCACCACCCGCTAGCCCACCATCTCCCCCAGAAGTCCCCGGTCTCATCCCCACATCCACCTCCAACCCCGACTGCACACCAACCAAAGGACTACTAGGCGTACTCGCCGTACTCCCATTACTCCTCACGCTCGCCGCCCTCCGATGTCCATACCCCATCAACCCACTCAGTGAACTCCCACTTCTTTCCCTCAGCGCCTCACCCTCTTTCTGCACCGGACTTTGTGGTCCCCTCGCACTCCTATTCCTACTCAGACTAGAAGGAAAACTAACCATCCTCCCTTTCCCCCCCGAGAATCCAAAAGCTGCTCCTAACCCTCCTCTTTCTTTTTTCTCGATATCTGTGCCTAATATCTTCGACGCTTTAGCATTGCCAGATGACGAATCCGTACTTATTAAATCCTCCACAAAACTACTTGGGAAAAGTCCCCATTTGCCTTTACTAGTACATCCACTCCAACACCATTGATCTTGCCATGCATACCCTACACTATATATTCTCTCTCCTTTCGAAAATTTAAGCCATCCTTCTTCTTTATCTTTCGGTTTCCAATCCCATTTCGCGACTGCTTGAAGAGAACTCTGTGGATTCATTTTTACTTCATCTCGTGGTGGCGAAAGGAAAGAAACAGTGTTTGCGGGAAAAGAGCCTCGTTCGCCATCATGATATCCTATACACCAAGTACCCCCAAAGCGTTCCGGAAACGTAATCCCCACAATTTTCGCACCGTCTGCAAAATGCATACTTTGTTGACCGTCAGGATCACGAAAAGTTTTGGCGACAGGTTTTGGATGATGCGTTGTTATTGCGTGAGCAGTGGGACGAGATGCTACCTTGGATGTGATCTCAGACATGCAATAGGGAGAAAATTTAGGTTCGTGAATTGTGAATTGAATATCGAAATCGAGGACTGAAGGTGGTTGGATTCCGTAGACGGTTGTAATACCTGCTACTTGAGGAAGGGGACGAGGATGACGGGCTAGGTGACGAAATAGGGATGTTACACTAAAGAAAACGGTTGCATCGTGTTCTTCAACTGTGCGATGATCTTCAATACAGAATATACACTGGATTGGGATGTCAGTTATTTGTTTGAGTCCGAACGCAGGAAGAAAGGAATGACAACATACGCCATATATAGGATCATCTATTGAAGACGTCTTGAGATGACATTTGGAAATAAATCGTTGACGCCATCGAATACCGGTATTAGAATATATACCAGAACCTATACACGAACTAAGATTAGCATCCTCCCCACGCTCAAAAAGCAATTTACACGTACGATCAAGTAATCTATCCTTTTCCACATCATTCCATCCAACCTCATAAGCACATTTAATACATCTCGCACTCAGAGTAGCACTATAATGGCCCTGATCCTTCTGTTAGTACAGACAAACCTAAGTATTAGCAAGGGGACGCGACTAATATCTGACCAATGAAATAATGAACAAAGTAAAGATAAAGAAGGAGAAATTCTACATACCGAAGGTCTCTTAACGACTTTAAATCCAGTTTCCCCTCTAATCATTGCTTTAGCTCCCGGACAAAAACCATCGAATTTATAAAACGAACTATCATGTCTCATAGGACAATCTATACTTTTCATTGAAGGAGTGGCTCTATGCATTGCTAATTGACTTTGACTTCTATTTTCTGGAATGGGATTCGAATGTTGTATTGGTACTGGTTCGGGATCTTGGGTTGGTACAACTTCTAAACCACTTTCGATAACAGGAACAACTTCTAATCCATCTTCAACCCCATTACCGAAACCAGGCAGTTGTAATGTGGTAGCTAAGGATGTAGTAGAGGTTGGAGTTGTGGTTGCAGGTGCCAGTCTACCCCATGAAGCCGGATCATGAATTTCAGACATTGGTGGACTGACTGGACTTTTCAACCATAATGAAGTTCCTGATTCCGAAGGTTGATATTCGCTAATACCAGGACTGATTGGCGTCGCTGATATTGGCGTTGGGGGTTTGAGTGAGGCAGTAGGGAAATATTCATTATCCGGTTTCGTCGTACTCGAAGATGCAGGTGTAGCATCTCGATCTCGTAATGATCCATTTCTCGAACTTCCTCCCTGAGAAGCCTGACCTTGACTTCTTTTCCGTCCTATCAAATCATCATATCCACTTCCTCTAGAACTATGCCTCTCTATCGGACTACTAGCTGACGAATATGAAGACCAAGGAGATGTAAGCATCGATCCATCACTAAAAGTTTCACTTGCCCTGTTCTCTTCTATCGAGGAGACCGATTTCCGTATTTCGTCATGAAATGACATACGAGACTGTTTTCTCCGTTCCAGGAATTCCTCATTCGCATTGAGTCGTTGATATACCAGTTCTTTAGCTATTAATATTTGCTTTGAAGGTGGTGTTTCATATCCATATTTTGGAGGAGGTGTAGCTTGTATCGATTCTTGATAACTTGGCTCGGGAGAAGGACCACGAGGAGGAGTCCTTGGTCCTACGTCGAAATATGGTCCGCTCAGACTCCATGGATCTTCCTTTTTGGGAGACCTCCTTGGAGGATCAGATAAAGAAACTTTATGATCAATAACTTGTCTATCAATCTGGGAGGGCAGTGATGAATATGGTGGAGCGGTAGGATTTATAGAACCTGTTACTGGTGGTCTTCGAGGAAATTGTTCTATAATCGGTACATGTGCAGGACTCAATGGGGGAGATCTATCCTCCATCCGAAAGTGATGACGATCCGTCTGATCTATCCGATCCCGCAGATTGTTGAAGATAAAAGTACATTCCGTCCGACATCTTTTCGATTGTTGTTTAACATTTGTAAAAGCTGATGCTTGAAAAGATTCGAGGTTTTCATCGAAATCCTGACATTCATCGATTTGATCTCTCAGGTCAATCTTAACCTCTTTCAATCGATTTTGAATAGATTCTACCACATCATCAGTCAATAACTCCCATATATTTCCATATTCCTTGACATCACTTACCATCCTCCATCAACGCCTTGGCAAAATCTTCACCATATGATCCTGCAGCATCTCTATAAGCATCCGCAATAGCCTGACTGGTCTTTTCCAAATTCTTCTGTAAATTTTGTGCCAACTCCGATATATAAATTAAATTACTCGGCCCTTCGCTCGCAGATCTCGCAACCCTCTTCGTTAACTTTATCCCCGCATCTAGTGCCTTTATGATGCCCTTTATGGGCGCCGCAAAATCGTCCGACATGTGGGCGGGAGCTTACGAGCGTAGCTCGCGAGTAATGAATATAGCCTCGAATAGTTCGTATATAAATGTATATCCCAGACGCACCACTTCACCAAGGACGGGATGGCCTAATTCGCAAACCGTCTCCTAGCCCGACCGTCTCGCGCAGAGGCCACTCCACTTCCACCTGTACTAATCTTTATCGACGAATCTTGCGCCAGTAGTGTTTGGGGTCGTGTGTACGTTCGCTTTCAATCGATCAATCGAAGGAGATGTGCGTATTATCGGCGCCCGTTCCTGTAATATCTAACCCAATCCCTCCTCCCAAATAACGATATCTCAATCCGCGATACTGTATGGAATATAAAGAATGTAGTGGTCAAATGTATCTACTATTCAAAACAATAAATTGAACGATTGCGCAAGTAATCATGTATGCTGGCACGGTAGCACTTCGAATGAATGATGGTGAGGTCTGTGTCTGCAGGAGAAATGAAGGGCGCGAAAGGATGACTGCAGGTGGTTGCGTTGTGTTGCGCTGAGGCTCTTTGCATTACAATATGATATGGATGTGTAAGTAACCTTTTACTCGGTAGGTATCACTCGTCCACGGGTCGTTCAGTCTTTTGGGGAAGTATAGATGCATGCAGTATGACCATGCCCGGAAAAGTAGCCGTCCAATATCGAATCCACACAATTTACTGGCAGAAGTATGATCGATAGTGCGATTCTAGAAGTATGTATAGCTATACAGAAGTAAAGGGTACGATGCCCGAAAGTCCGTCTCCGTTGCCTTGCTACCCTCGTCTTGCCCTGCTAGCTGCTGACACACAAGATACGTAGATAGCCTTGAGAACTTAACTTTACCAGAAACCTACCAGAAACCTTTGCTTTTTCCATCGAGCTTTCTTTCTTTCCCAGATTTCCATAGGATGCGTGCGACCTCATATCCTATAGAAATAAAGCTCAGGAACTAGAGGTCCCCACGTACCACTTTCTGTCAGCCCTGATCCACGCTGTGCTGCAAAGTGAGCACAGCCCCTGGACCGATTAAGCCCTGTGCTCTTCCATCTGCTATACAAGTAACTGGGTACGCACTGGTGGCAGGAGAACAAACTCTTCGGACTCTTCTATCCCTTCACAAACTTGTATGCCTAGTACCCAATGCCTTGGAAAGGTTTCCCAACAAAACATATCGTATGTAATCAAATGAAGTTTCAAAACTATTGGAAAGAAATTGTCACCAAAAGAAAATCGACCAAAAAAAAGAATCTTTTGACACAACACAAATTAGAGTAAAAAGGTACCTAGCTCTACCGGCTAGTCTTTCCACAGTTTGACAGAACAGGAGGCCCACTAATCGGTTCAGCCCGGTTGTTGTTGTTCGTCCTATATATCAAGGATTCAAGGTGTCTGTGGTTTCGAACGAACTTGTCGAAGGAAAATCATTATCCCGCAAGATCAGTGGCCATTCCATTTGTGGTGGTTTGGAATGAAAAGTCACATGGTTTCCCAAAAAGTCGTTCGAAAATTGGCCGTGTGTGGAGGGCGCCCTTACTTATCTCATCTTTCCTCGGCCCCTGTTGACCATTTGGTGATTATATAATTTGGGTCTTGATTTTGAGGCACACACAAGGACTACTGAAGAGTCTAAAATAATTATTTTATATTTAAAGAGCATAAGAATAATTTATTATATATTAGAAGCTTAAATATTGAGAATTGAGTAGATATTAAGTATGATCGAATGGAATATTAGAATATTAGAATATTGAAAGAGAAAGAGAAAAAGAAATAATAAATGAGATGTACTCTTTTTATAAATTAATAAATCAATCGATTAATTATATTCCATTTCATTCCATTTCATTCAAATTACTATTCCACGCTATGCATACCTAGATATACTATCAAGAGAACCAAAACCAGCAAAAAAAGGATGATTGAAAATGATCAAAACGTACAAAAAGCCCGTATGAATATCTCCCTCGCTTCGACTCGCTTTTTTCCCTCTCTCCCAGTTTTTATTTTCATTGCCATTTCCATTTCCATTTCCGACTCTCCCCTTTTCCCTTCCCCCTATCCTTCTCCATCCATCCACAAAGTCATCAAGAAAAATAAAACGAAAAACCTAATCAAAGTTCCTTTTTCGATTCCACATTCGGAGCCGTCTTGTTAATAAAACTTCTTCCCATCGCGATGGTTTCCCCTTGTCCTCTTTGTCTCTGCCAGAATCTATTGATTTCATTAGTCTCTGATACCATTTTATGCAATTCCGTAACTCCTAAAACATACCTCTCCTCTGCAGTTCCATGACCTCTCAAACTCGATTCTCTTGCTTCTTCCTCTAGCGTGTTTCTACTAATCTTCTCCCCATTTGTAATTCCTCCTGAAGCAGCCTTCTCCGCAGCTTCTTGCGATATAGTTTCTTGTAGATATTGCCTATAATACACACAATTAGTTTACGCCTCAAAAAGAAACGCTAGAAACACCCTTTAAACGAACGAGAAAAGGGGCACAAACGAAGCAAACATGGCAGGAACAACATACTTCCTAACTGCAAATCTTTCCCTTCTTTCTCTCTGCAATCCCGGACTATCGATTTTACTCAATGCCAATCGAATACCTCTTCTCAAAGTCAAGTAGATATGTTCCGAGAAAAACATAGTAAGTAGCACTCCCCATCCCGTCATTTTACTTGGTGTTCCATCCGGTCCAAATCCATCCCCGGAAAATAGGTACACCAGAGCTGCCGTACTAAGACTTCCCAACCATGACAAGAACCCCAATGCATCAAGCCATGGGCCTATAGAATCCGCGCGCCATGGAACAGGGCGTTGAGTTTCCAGTGCGATCTTGAGCGCGTCACCTCTAAGTTCAATCCAATTATTAATCAGGAAAGAAAGACCAGTAAGAGGCCAAACGACTGAGAAGAGAGATAAGTAACCGAATTGAATAACCATTTCTCGGAAATCTGTTGTTACGTCATAGATACCCAATTCGGCTTCGTTTCTTACACGGGTTAAGAATGCAGCCTCTTCTGGATGATCACTTTCCGGTGCTGAGGAACCTCCACGTTTGGCAGCACGATCAGCTTGGACTTCTTTGTATTTTCTGAAGACGCTACGTTTGACATATGGAACAATAACTTCGAGAGCGAAATTGACGATCTGTGCTGTAACGGTAAAGTAGATGACCTGTTTCTTTAATCTGTCAGGATTAATTTGGAATCCGGCTTTTGGTGCTGTCATTTGTTCATCATTCTCCGCGAATGGTCTCACGGCCATTTGGAAAATATCGAGATGAGGGACGATGTGTTGAGCGAATGGAACATAGACGAATGCTGTTAGAAAGATTGGCATGTAAGATGTTATGAAATTGAGAACGAAGATTTTTTGAACCATTGCCGCATCATGTGCTATTGAAGGTTAGAAATATTATAACTAGGGCATATGGGATAGTCACTTACCGTCAGTAGTTTCATAATTCTCAAGATCTGTCAATTTCGAGGCAAATCCTGTCAAAAGGACAGACAGTGTTGGCATGAAAACTGTCAGGATGACAGTTGGTAAGAAAGTCTATCTATTATTAGCTGAGTTCAAATCCGAGGTCAACATACATACCAAATATGCCTTGAATGGACCATTGTAAACTTCAGAAATGAAGATTTCGATTGCAAAGCAAGTTGCAATCAAACTTCCCAGTATAACAATAGCACAGAGTGCGAAAGGTACTTGCAACAATTGACGACTCAATCTTTTCACTGGAGAGTAAAACTTAATCTGCTCTCCAGTAACTGGATCCTTAATTTCCCTTTCGTGCTTAAAGTCAGGTCTCTTGTGTTGAATTTTGGATACTCCTCGAACACCCCATTGAACTGCGAGATCGGTCTCTTGTTTCTTCCAATATTCTGTGTAGACGATTCCCCACAAGCCATTGACTACGCCATATATTGGGGAGTATTGACCGAAGAGAACCCAAGCGCAAAACCCGAATGCCGCAGGAAATACCAAAAACATGAAATAAGATTGTAGAAAGGCGAAATAAAATCCGATCTTTTCACCAAATCTGTCTTTGATATCCTCGAGATCCTTGGTTGTGAGAAGATACTTGGAGGTAATTTCCTTAATCCACGCCTTGTTGAATTCATGGTCATGAAGAGGAAATATCGATTCGACTCCCTCCCACTCCCCTCTCTTGGGCGTGATGCCAGCACCACCTTCATTTCTCGGTTTTGTGATCAATAGGTAGACTAATCTTAATCGCTCAGCTTCAGTCATTGGTTCCGCACTCAAAGCCTCTTGCATATTCTTTTCTGGTGCAGCTGTTCGAACTCCATATAACCAATCTTGTACTCTGGAGCGATATACTTCGGATCGTAGATGTCTGTCCGAAGCAGCTTTGACAAATATAAGAAGTGAGCAGTTATCTCCATTTCGCACTTCAGTCATTAATCCAACATCGTTGAGAGCTTCGATAAGCTTCACGAATTGTGCTTCGGCTTTGACTTTGTCTGGCGGGGTAAATTAGTTATCTGCGAAATTGGATGGGGAGCATTGGGAGCATTGGGTTGTCATACTCGTAGTAGCAAAACGATAATCGATTACGAAGTCGACTCTGTATAAAAGCTGATCAGCTAAGGTTCATGAACCCCTCCTGTTCACTTACTCAAAATTGGTATTTAGAGCATTTCCAAGAGCTGGATTTGGCTCGTAAATACTCTTGAGAGAAGCCATATTGTCGATGCAAATCTGCCAGAAGGACTTTGCTCGACTCAAGTATCCGCAGATATATAGAAGAAGATGGAGAATCAACAAGAGGTGAAAAGTTGGTAAATAACCAGCTCTTTGTTGAATGGGAATATTCACACAAGCTTCAATCAAGCCATCAAACATCCATGACGAAATCGTCGCTAAATTTGGGGATCCTGAATTTATCCTTGTCACGTCACCTATTTTGAAGCTTGGCTTTTGGTGAACTTACCTACAGTGCACACACACCCCACGTTTTATTCCGGTTGAGTATTATCAATTGACCAGGGACGGGTACAATAGACAGGTAACTAACTGCCTTCTCTAGTGAATTCCAATATCGGTTATGCTTTATGGAAATGTGTCTCCTTTATCCTAGATACTGAAAGGCAACTCTTAATTGAGGATTGTCCTGATCAACACTCAACAGCAAATTGCAAAACTACCTGATATCCGCCAGCAGGCGCCAGCATACCTCAATCATGGCACCCAGGCAAAAGACCATATACCCATGGTCTCGTCGAAACAATATATTTGATCCTCCGACTCCTCTTGATTCTCTCCTCGAATCTCCTCTCCGCACATTGATCTTCTACCTCCATACCATCCTCCTCTATTTCCGTGGCGCATCTTTCAAACCTCCCCGAAACAAACCTCCTGTTCGAGTGGTCTGTATCTCAGATACCCATTGCAATACATTACCAATTCCACCTGGCGATCTTTTAATACATGCAGGAGATTTGACAAATGCGGGTACGGTGGAAGAAATACAAGCCCAGATAGACTGGTTGGACCAACAGCCACATAGAGAGAAAGTGTTTATTTGTGGAAACCATGATAGTTATTTTGATCCCAAATCGAGGAAAGAAGAAGATAGGAAGAGGAAACTAAATTTTAGAAGTTTACATTATTTGGAGAACAAAGCTATCACATTGAAATTCAAGGGCGGGAGAAAGTTAAAGGTTTATGGATCACCAGATATTCCGCAATGCGGTGGTTCTGATTTTGCGTAAGAAGCCCGCAATCCTCCAAAAAGAATTCGAGTGCTAATCATATTCTCAATTGCCAGTTTTCAATATCAAAGGCATCTTGCGCCATGGGAAAATCGTATACCGAAAGATACAGATATTCTAATTACACACAGTCCACCTCGCCATCACCTCGATATCAACCTAGGTTGCAAATCATTACTGGAAGAGATATGGAAGGTCAAACCTAGACTTCATGTGTTTGGGCATATACATTCCGGACATGGTCGCGAATCTGTGTTTTGGGACAAGGGACAAGAAGCTTATGAGAGGCTTATGGAAAGGAAGAGAGGAGGCATAATCATGGACTTGATGCCGAGCTTTGCATGGGTAGATGCTGCGAAAGTGATTTGGTATGGAGTAAAGGGTATTTTATGGCAAAGATTAATGGTTGGCCCTGCTGGTGGAAATGGTGGTTTGATGATCAATGCTGCGGTCGTTTATCAATCATCAACCGATGTAGGAAATCCAGTTGAAGTTGTAGAGCTATGAATGATGAACTTATGGCGATTAACAAGTCTATTCCCAAGAAAACATGAGATCAGATATGATGTATAACTTTCCACAGCTCAGGACTTGTAGGTATGACATGTGCTTTGAATTTCATTCACTGACAAGATGCTCGCCCCCATTTGAAAAATGTTCCTTAGTCCTTCGGTACTTCAAGATGGTAGTAAGATAGTATTTCAAGTCGTCCTAAATTGTATCAACAGGTCTATATAACTCGAATCGTAGAAACAAATGATACCTAGGTAGGAGGTATCTAATATCTGACATATCATTGGCCAAACCACTCTCATCCTTACCGTAGCTCTCCCCGCATCCGAAGTCGGTGGGGCCGCTGGGCTCTCCTCTCATCGTCAAGGTACGGAGATAAGTCGTTATCAAGGTCAAAGTATTATTTGTATTTGTATTTCGAAATGCAACCTTCCTTGAATGTTTCCTAGTACCACATGAATTTCTGTAGAGATAATGCAATGAAAGATCAATTTCAAGGCAATTTTATCTCCAATTTCGCATTGATACAATTACAAATACAAATACACATGCTTGCTTGGACGGTGAGTATCTCCCAAGTCGGTATACCTTCTGTGTTTCATTCGTTCGCCATTCATCCGAAAAGGCGAATGTGAATTGAGAGGCTGGATATGCCGAGCATGGAATCCCTTTCCTTTCTTTTCCTTTGCCTCAACAGAGACCACTATTCCCGAGGCTACTCCACAAGCTATCTTTGGGTCTGACTATTGACTTTGATAGTATATACACTCGGGTTTCTCTTTTTTTGTTTAGAATCTTTTTTGAATTCATTATCTTTCTCTCAGTTGCATATACCCTTTTTCAATTGTGATTGCGATTGCGATTCCGAAGATATCAAGACATTGGATTATCACAAGCTAAACAAAAAGATGGCCAAGTTAACCGGACAGGAAGTTGCAGAGCATAACTCGAAAGAGTCGTGTTGGGTTATTGTTCATGTATGTATTTGCCTCGTGGTATGCAGTGGCAAGGACTAATTCTTGATATAGGGAAAAGCGTATGATGTTACGGAATTCTTACCTGGTAGGAAGATATAAGTGGTATCAAGGGAAGCTATATATTAATTGCCTCGACAGAACATCCTGGTGGACCCAAGATCATTCTCAAATATGCCGTAAATATCTCTCAGAAATGTCAATGGTATGCAGAGAAGTTGACTTTGTAATATAGGGCAAAGATGCTACAGAAGAATACGAGCCAATTCATCCCCCTGACACTCTCGATAAATTCCTAGACAAATCGAAACATCTAGGACCAGTTGATATGGGCACGGTCGAGAAGGAGGAGAAGGAATTCGATCCAGATGAAGAGGCAAGACAAGAGAGAATTGCACGCATGCCAATTCTAGAACAATGCTACAATTTGATGGATTTCGAGTCCGTGGCAAGAAGGGTTATGAAGAAGACTGCTTGGGCATACTATTCCAGCGGTGCTGATGATGAAATTGTAAGACAGGCCCTCCCTGTCTTCAAAATTGATGCAATTGCTGACATTAGTAGACTATGCGAGAAAACCATTCCGCCTTTCATAAGATATGGTTCCGACCAAAGGTTCTTGTGGATGTGGAAAAGGTTGATTTTACTACAACTATGCTTGGAACGAAAGTCGATATCCCTTTCTATGTGACAGCTACAGCATTAGGAAAGCTTGGACACCCCGAAGGAGAGGTTGTCTTCACACGAGCGGCGAAGAAACACAATGTTATACAAATGATTCCAACTCTGGCATCTTGCTCGTTTGATGAAATCATGGATGCCGCAGAGGGACAGCAGGTTCAATGGTTACAATTATACGTCAATAAGGATCGAGAGATTACAAAGAAGATTGTTCAACATGCCGAACATCGTGGTTGCAAGGGACTATTCATAACAGTCGATGCTCCTCAATTAGGAAGAAGAGAAAAGGATATGCGTTCAAAGTTTACGGATGTAGGATCTTCTGTTCAATCCAGCAGTGGACAATCCACGGACAACTCACAAGGTGCAGCAAGAGCTATTTCGAGTTTTATCGATCCAGCTTTGAGTTGGAAAGATATTCCTTGGTTCAAGTCTATTACCAAGATGCCTATCATTCTCAAGGGTGTTCAACGTGTAGAGGATGTTATTCGAGCTGTCGAATGTGGCGTTCAAGGTGTTGTCCTCTCTAATCACGGAGGTCGTCAATTAGATTTTGCTCGATCGGGTATCGAAGTTCTCGCAGAAGTTATGCCCGTTCTTCGAGAGCGTGGATGGGAAAATCGTATCGAGATTTATATTGATGGTGGCATCAGGCGATCCACGGATATTATCAAAGCACTTTGCTTAGGTGCTAAAGGTGTTGGAATCGGTAGACCTTTCTTGTATGCTATGAGTGCGTATGGATTGGCGGGTGTAGATCGTGCTATGCAGTTATTGAAAGATGAGATGGAAATGAATATGAGGTTGATTGGGTGTTCGAGTGTGGATCAGTTGAATCCGACATTGATCGATACTAGAGGATTAAGTTCACACACTACAATGGTTCCGATTGACACTTTGGTGAGTATCCTCTCTTGATATGGTATGAAAAATGAGTGGCAGCTAACGGCTAAATAGGGTATGACGACTTATGATCCTCTGGCGAATCCAGCAGAGAAGGCCAAGGCGAAGTTGTGAAGACGTAGAAGATATCTGGAGAAAGATGGGTATCTGTGGGGTGGAACCTTTTGAATAGAGAAAGAAGACTTGTACCCATAATTCGAGACATTCGCATATATTTTAAATAAATAAAAGACCAGTAACGCGGAACTTAGATATTCCATTGCCATAGTAAAATGTAAAATGCCATCTTTGTACGACTCGGACCAAACGCTCCTACCGATTTCATGCCCTGGCCCGATCTAAGCCGAAACGTACTGCGACTGCACTGCGTAGCCCATCAGCCCATTCATTCCAAGCCATACCTTGAAATACTTGCTAAATGCAGTCATGAGTACATATGTTTCACACCGCAAATTTGAAGATTAGACTACTTTGAATCTTCTTTGCGTCAGAATGCATAACAGCTGATCGACATAACGACTATGAGAATCTTTTTGAAAGTCATGTGTGCTGCACAGAACAAGAAACTCGGGATTCTTCATTGTGGTTTCAACGACAGGGATTGTTTTTATACCTAGGCATTGATCTCTGGGCATTAAATTTCTACTTTTTACCCCCCTAGTTTCTAGAATTTACTCTTGGGGTGGGATTTGTTAGGTGCGTCATGGTGGATTCTAGGCTCACTGGGTCTACCTGTCAGACTTGATATTAAGAGAGGTCTGAGAAAGTGGTATGGTATACCTAGGTAGTATGGTATGGTAAAGTAGTCAAAAAAGCAATTTCGATAATTTAAATGACGGTTTATCTACCATAGCACACATTCTTTTTCTTTTGGTTTTGTGTTTTCGAATTCGGAACTTAATCTTGAGTGTTGAGTGAAGACATATAACAAGTTTGGTGTATACTGTACAACTTTCATCGAGTTTGCTATCGTCGGTTTGATTGATTTATCTGTTTGTTCGTTTGTCTGTTTGTGCGGCTTACTAGGTACTTGCTTGTATTGGTTTCAGACGGGTTTGTCGAGGGCTTGGAATAGATAATGTGGAAGAGGCCGAGTTTGAATACGCAGATAAATTGAATTTGGGCAGATAGATTGGTTAGGATTGATTTGCAGACCTAGGATTGCGTCGAAAGGACATCAGAGCAGAGCAGAGAGGAGTGAATATTTGGATTGCATTCGACTCGGATTCTTAGATTGGATTGGAGTGAAGGATCTACCTACGACACACAACTTTAGGGTTTGGATTGGGAGATGAGCTGAAATAGGATGAACCGAAATGGAATGAGAAATGAAGATATGATACGAGGAACAAATCCAAGAACAAGAACGAGAGCGACATGAGTGTATGAATCATTACGGTACGGTACGGAACGAACGAACCAGACGCATCGAAACAACAAAGAGTAGGAATAGGCATACTTGATAAACGAACGAGGGAACGAGTAAACGAGTAAACGAGTAAACGAGGAAACGAAGAACAGGTTAGCAACGGAATACCATATTTGCAGACGAGAGGACGGAAGATATATACAATAAGGAGAGGAGAAAGAAAAAGAAGAACCGCAGAAGAGCAGGAAACTGGGAGCATACGTAGGGTATCCGTTGAGAATTTGTGATATTTTAGGAGAGGGCGATAGGAAGATTTGATTGCAAACCTGCTGAATTGCCAAACGCAATTTCGGGACTACACCGAGGAAGGGTGCGCGAAGAGAAGAGATATATATATCTCTATCTATATTGGGTTTGGAGAGAGAATTCGAGCGGACAGGCGAAGAATCGAACAAACGGGTGGAAGGAAATAATCTGCGGCGTTATATCGTGGGATTTTGCAGAGTCATATTGTGAAAGGACGATCAAGAGGTATCAGTGCGGAACTTCATTCTCGTACTGAAGATATTGCGAGATATTCACCCATCTGTCCATCTACAATTCACATACGCCATACGGTCACCTCATAACCACCTACCTATATTTATTACGAGACCACATACTCGACTCCTCGATCTCGACCGTCAACAAACTTTTCTCCCACACCTAATACACCCGAATTAAGAAAAATGAGCACCTCCCTCGAAGCCAAGATAGTAGTGCTAGGCGCCCAAGGTGTAGGCAAAACATCACTCCTTCTTCGATATATAAAAAATCAATTTAATCCGAAAACTACGACGTCGACGGTTGGGGCCAGTTTTCTGACGAAGAGAGTGGTGGATGCCGAGAGTGATACAGTTGTGAGATTACAGATTTGGGATACTGCGGGACAGGAAAGATTTAGGTATGTATTTGGCGTGGAAGTTCCTCGTGGCGAGGTGGGTTGGTGTGTGCGAGGGGAGGTTGACGGGAAAGATATGTGAACGGGGGAGGGTAAGGGTCACATATTGAGGAATGGGAATGAGAACAAGAACAATACAAACATAAGATGATATGCTAACCACCTGATTCCCAATATATAGATCTATATCCCGCCTTTACTACCGCGGGGCAAATGCCTGTATTCTCTGCTACAGCATCACATCCCAAACCTCGTTCACCGAAATGTCCGTCTGGCTTACCGAGCTTCGTCGCAATCTTCCTGCAGATATCATCCTCCATGTCGTAGGTACCAAAGCTGATCTCGTTGCTAAAGATCCTAGTGCAAGAGAAGTCCCATTCGAGAGATGTATTGCATATGTAGCAGAAAACGTCACATCTATTTTAGGCAGCACACCACCTGCTACTGCTTTGGGAGAACGTGGGTTCGGCAGTTGGGGCGGCGCTGGAGGTGGAGTGTGGGGATCTGGTGGTCAAGGCACAATGGGGATAGAAGGTGCACGATCACCTTCTAGTAAGAGAAGTTCTGGATTCTGGGGTATGGAAGTAGGATGGGATTGTTGTCATGAAGTTAGTGCGGAGAGTGGAGAGGGCGTAGAAGAGGTTTTTAGAGTTATCACGAGAAAACTGGTGGAACAGAATAATAAGATGAAAGAACAACTTTTGAGTGCGGTGGCGACTCCCGGTACACCTGGTATGGGGAATGATGGGATGGGGATAGAGGGACAAACGGGATATTTTGATGGGATTATGAGGCCCGGAGGAAGTTTTAGAGTGGGAAGAGGGGATAGGAGGAGTTGGTTGCTGGGACTAACGGGGGGAACACCGCTTGGAGGGAGTGATGCTGGGACGGGAGTGCGGATTGGGAGTACGTATGGAAATGGAAATACGGATGGGAGGGAGAGGAGGGATGAAGAGAGGGGTGAGGGGGGTGAGGTTAAGAGAAGGGGAGGATGTTGTTGAGAGGAGAACGCTCGATTTTATAAAAAGAGAGTGGGGTGGAGCTTCTAGAGATTATGTTGAAAGATGGGCAGTTCGATTGATGACGATATCACAAAAGAACGCTTTTACACCCAGGTTCATTGGGCAAGGAGGGGCAAAGAAAGAATGGTGCATATAAATCATTCTTCGTTCTCTTTTAATACTAACCTGGTCGCCATAACGAAGATTGGAAATTCCACTCCAAATGATTGGATATCGATATTGGATAGTCGACTCCGAAGTTTGAAAGAAAGTGAGCTCGAAACAGAGAATGCGAGAAACGAGGGAGAAGAAGGAGAGAGTTGATACCCTTTTACTTGTTTATTACTTTTCTTGATTTTATGATTTTTGGGTTTGTTTCTGCTTTTGGTTTGCATTCGGAGCATTTGTATTTTGTGTCTATATGAGGGGATGGGGGTGAGGAGGTTTGGTTTGATAGAATAGGGGCGGATGGGTAAGCGGTCAATGAGAGGTGAGCGGGGGATTTGTGATGATAGGGAAATGAATGCATACATAAATACGAGGCGTTTTTTTTTGGTTTTTTTGTTTTGGTTTTGTTCTTTGCATTGGTAGGGAGGGTATTCATTTTGGGGGGGTGGAGTGGCTTTTGGGTGGGGATGATATGTATTGAGGGGATAGGATGGGGATAGAATGATATAGGGTAGATACTTACTTACATCATCTTATTAATAGTAGGAAAATGGGATGTTGAAGTATGTAGTGTGATGTGCTTGGTGCAGCTGGTTAGAAAGGAAGGGTATGAGTGAGGGATGGATATTTATTTATTTATTTATTTATTTATCTACCTATCTATCTATCTAAGTAATAAATGGGATAGAATAGGATGAAGTGGGATAGGATGGATATGTAGAATATATGAATTACATATGGGTTATTGATTACTGGTATACTGTTTTCTTGCTTGTTTTCTTGCTTGTTTTCTTGCTCGTTTTCTTGCTTGTTTTCTTGCTCGTTTTCTTGCTCGTTTTCTTACTTATTTATTTATTTGCTTTCTTATAATCTAATCTGATCTAATCTAAACCGCTGAAAATGAGCTCCATGGATCGCTTATATGTGTAACAAAGATTTTTTAATTAATTAGATTAGATTAGATTGGATTAGATTGGATTGGATTGGATTATTAGGATTCCTTGGTTTTAATTCAGTATTTAATGATGTTGAATAATGGTGGTGGTGATGGTGGTGGTGATGGTAGTGGTGATGAATGGTGGTGGTGGTGGTGGTGGTGATGGTGGTGGTGAATGATGGATATACATACTATTTGTATCTAATACCTAGTATCTCATTTGTAGACAGGTATGTATGTATGTATGTATGTATGTATGTATGTATGTATGTATGTATGTATGTATGTATGTATGTATGTATGTATGTATGTATGTATGTAT
>PQXL01000616.1:0-18948 GCA_004916875.1 Botrytis galanthina
TATAGATTCAAAAATAAAAAATAAAATTAAATATTTTATAATAAGTTTGATATATTTTAGTTCGATAAATTTAATAATATTATTTTCATCTTTATAACAACATTATAGAAATTAATGAAATAGAATAAAACTAATAATATTAAAAATATTCATATTTTTAGAAATTCCATTACTTTTTTAAATTAATATCATTTTTCCCTCTCTTATAATATTATTAATTATATTAAAATTATCTTTCTCTTCTAATGAATTATTAGCTTTAAAAGCTTTATATATAATATCATATACTTTTGAATTTAATATTAAATAAAGATTTTAAATCTTTCATTATATAAATGAAAATAAACTTGAATTTTTCAAGAATTATTAGTCAACTTCTTATTTTATATTTAATTATAAAAATAAATAAATTGATCGAGTTTTTACATATATTCTTTTTAATTTTATTAGAATTAGCTTATACTATAATTTTGAAAATATAAAAAACTAATTTTACATATAAAAAATTAAATTAAATTCTTGTCACATGTGTGGTTACACACAGAAGTTGTAAGCTTTACTACTGCGCCACGTACACAATCTGATTTAAAAGGTATAGTATCAGGGATCAATCCTGATAGCTTACTATTATATATATCCATGTAACAATTCTCATCTATTTTTATTTCTCGGATTTTTAAAAAGTTTCAAATTGAAATTCAAAGAAATAGTAACCAATTGAACAGTTTTCGGCTGAATCATTATTCCCCTATTAAACTAAATTACTACTAGTAGTAATCAACAAACAAATACTAGGAATAATAGTTTGAGTCTTCGGGTTATTTTCCTATAAAAGAAACTTTCGAGCTCGTGTAATACACATTAATATACGCTGCATATAAGTGGTAGGTATTTTCTTACTAATATTTTAATAAATTTCGACTGACTTTTAAATTTTTGTATTATCAAAGCCAAAGATCTTGATATTTAATTTTATTTTAAATAAACTAGTCTTCACAGGAAGTATCCACCTGCCCAATTATCAAAGTCCCAGTTCAAGTGACAGAATTATTTGAGTAGGTTGAGGTTGAGTAGATATCTATTGAGACACTAGATATATACCGAATAATGAAACATTAAATCAAGTGATAACAAGAAAAAAGTAATAAGAATACATCATAACGTGAAGCTGTTTCGAGATGTAATGCGCGAAGAATGCAACCCATCACTACTTCCATCACCAATTACAATTTCAACACATCTACTCAAAAAATTTAAAGCTGAAGCCTTGATTGCTGATGTCGCCCGGTGCATTCTTACGAGAATAATTAGTTTTGCCCCACCAAACGAAGCTGCCAGTGAATATAGCCCGGTTCCCCCAGCTATAGGGAGTACCCTTTTCGACACCATGGAAAACAAAGGGGATGTGATTGGATCCACCGGGGCTATTGCTGATGTCGCCGTTGGGTAATGCAAAAGTGTTGTGACCGGGCCCATCAATGTAGAGAGTTGCATCCCAACCATTCATCATTCTGTCTTGATGTGAACCAAAGAGGCAGCCATTTGATTTATACCAATCCCAAACATAGGTTGGGTCACCACCAGCACGAAGGCGAAGGTCTGCAAGGCAGTATTTGTTGCCCCAGCTGCCGTTAGCGGAGTATACGATGTGCAGTTGTCCGTTAGGGTCAATTATAGCCTCAGGACCTTCATTGACCAGTGGACTATCACCTTGCTCCCAACTTTCACGTGGCTGTGAAATTATATATCGAGCTCCTGTCGGCGTGCTCGGGTCACTCATCCTACAAATGTATAGATTTTGTTCCGAGCTACTGGCTCCTGCCCATCCAGACCAGACAAACCATCTTTGACCGCCGTAATTGAAAAAAGTGCCATCAATAGCCCAACGATCGTCGGGTAGGGCCAGCTTTTGCTCTGATGAGTAGGTTCCGAGAGGTATCGTGGCACTGATCACATACATACGATGATTGGCACCTGTGCCGGCAGAAAAGTAGATGTAAGTAGTTGATCCCTCCATAGTAATCTCAGGAGCCCAGACTTCGCCACGGCCTGCATTATCAGACCAGACCTTGTGACCACTGTCGGTAGCGAGACCCTCGAGTGTACTTGAGGAGTGAACATAAACGGAAGCGCCGTCTGAGCCAGTGGAATAATACGTGTCACCAACTCTCATAATGGACGGATCAGAGCCGCCTGTGATTCTTGTCGTGGATGCAAAATCGACAAAAACAGAAAGCATAACTACAATTGCTACGAAATTGGCAATGTAGGCTCGTGGTAAAAAGATATTGTAAGACATGCCGGAAGTATTTATTTTGGTGATAAATGTTTTTTCCTATGTTGGACTTGTAGTCATTCTGTTATATTCATTTATTTCAAGGTCATGATTCTTCATATATATATCAATACAGAATCGTGCCTGCGGTGCTCTGCAGGTCACCAAAACTAGCTGGCCGAGGTACGGTTTTACGTACACCCAATTGTCCTAATTTAGGTACGTACGAATGTATCAGGCACTGAATTACATTATTTGATGATCCTCCACATCATTAGCTACTTTGTCCTTCAGAATTTGAGCCTTAATTGACGAAAGAAAATCTTGAGAGATTAAGAGCGCGAATCCAGCTGCAACTCTCATTACAGTTTTTCGAGCGAAGATCACTATCTTTCATTTGAAACTTCTGACTTGGGATTCGCCAAGGTCAGCAAATCTAAGCATTGATAATTTAGGATGCGCAGAGGTCAGCACTTCTAAGCATTGATGATTTGGGATTCGCTAAAGTCAGCACTTCTAAGCATTGACATAACATTATGTCATTGTACAGTCAACGATTCTATAAGTTGCGCAATTATAGTAAGCATCAAATCTTGGTATTCAAGCCAAATAGAATACCCTACTATATCCGGAAAGATCCTGAGAAGACATTTACAAGGGTAAAATGGCTGCTTTCAATTCCGTGGTGCCTTAGCTTCCGAGATCCTTATGCGATTATTTCACGTATATATTACTACTTTACCGTTTTGAAGTCATCCATGCAGTGCATGCTGTATCTGACTGTAGCACTATCCCCTTTACCCCGCTTGACCATTTTCTTCATGAAAGGGATTTGTAGCTCGCTCGTACAGTGACAGTCTGTCAGCATTGGCAATCGAATCATGCTTAAGATCATTCATATTAAATATCTGAACAAGAGCAAATCAGTATAGGTCATGGTCTACTAAATTGGGCTAAAGAGAAAGCCAAGTAGCTAAAAAGTGCTTGTACGGCTTTGTATTCCCTAGTTCTTGATTTCTTTCGTCCAGGTCATTGCGGTGAAACAAACAGCTTAGACTATGGTAGCTGCATTAGCCACTTCAACGGGATCATAAAAGATCATGGAGTGACTGGTGTAAAATGTGCGATGCGAGAGAAAATAGGGGGCCAGGTGGAAATCTGCCTACCGAAATGGCAGTGTCAACATTTTATGAAACTCAAAAGTCTCTAGCTGATCTTTCCAGAAACAATATACCTTGGGATACACTAATCATTTCGAGTGAAGCGTAAATCAATCTTGACTGAAAGAGGTACGCCGCAGCACTATTCAAGCAGCAGCAAAGTTATATCTTACATCTTTCGGGACCAAATAATCTGCAGGGAAAACACATTTTGTGTGCCCGATTATCAATGGAAACTTCAATGCATAAGTAGCTTGAGTAAAAGTCTCTCACGATAGACTCATTTACGTGAAAGCGACGTAGATCATTGAGGTCAATATGATGGCTTAACAGGAGCACTATATGTGAAGATCAGAGAGTAGATGACAACAACTATATGCCAAGGCAGAAGCTGTTCAGCTGATGGAGACGAGCATACTTTTGGTGAGCGAAGAAATCTATATAAACCCCTCAAATCAGTCTTCCCTTCTTCTCTTCGCCATCAACTTCATCATACATTCACAACACAATACACCAGACTTTCCACACACCAAACTCCAACTACCAACAACCTCACAACAAAATCTTCAAAATGCAATTCTTCGTCCCACTCTTTGCTCTCCTCGCTACTAGCGTCCTCGCTATACCCAACACCTTCGAAACTCGCGATGCCGAGGCTGGACAGCTCGAAGCGCGCGTCAATTGCGGCCAAATCCTACCTGCCTGCAACGGCGGCAACGTAGTTGGACAGACCAACTGCCGCTGCAGTGGTCAAAAGGAGACCTGTGATCTCTGGCACTGCCCTGGAGGCGCACCCAATGTTGTAAGTCTATCTTTCCTGAATGGAGAATTGAACAGTACTCTCCGTTTTCTCCCATGATATTATCAAAAAATACCTGCTAACAGAACTCTCTACATACAGATGGTTTGCGGTCAAGCCGGTACTGGATGTGTCTGGATTTAAGTTATGATGATGACTCTTGACTCGTGGGCCAGGGAATTAAGTTTTCACGGATTTTTCGAAAGGGTTTGCAGCTTGCAGCAGCAAGTTCTCAACAACTTCTCTCTCTAAGGGCGTGTAGATAGAGAAGCAGAAAACTCGTCCTTTCCATGTTTCACTTGAGTCAAGGGAGCGGATCACGAACATAAAACCTGAATGTTTGTAGAGGAGAAATTGTTCTGTATTGTTTTGTTTTTACACGTGTACACATTATCGTTAGTCATTCATTGTTAGAAAATGCGAAAAGATATTACCCGGGCCCGGGCAAAACTTTTAAAAGAATTTTCACTGCTTATATTTGTGACACAATGTTTGAGATGCTCTTTAGATTGAACTGAAGTTTTATAAATATCTTACTGTTACTTCGAGGAATTTTTTGGTAGTAACTCATCTCGATGTAGAAGTAATAACAAAGTCAAAAAGTTGATATGAAATTATATTATCACTTCTCTATATTTCAATTTTAAACTTGTCAAAAATGTAAAAATAGAATTATATTAGATGCTCAATCAAATTATTTATATATCAAACTAATCTTTCGATAATTCTAATATTTATTGATCTTTTAAATATAATAAACACCAATTTGAATAAAATCGAAAGAAGCCATAATAATTTTTAAAGATAAAAGAATACTAATTCTCTCAATAGATACATTTTATAGTAAATTAACGATTCAAGAAAAAAACTATGATTTGTTCGATTTAATATAAACTCTTTCCAACTAATTATATTTGTTAATATGTTGTTGACTAATAATAAAAATAATAAAAATTAAAAGAAAAGATAATTATATAGACTCTAGTTAGCTTTTGAAAGTTCATGGAGAAGATCTCATACAGAATCATTGATTCGTATTTTTCTATAATGAATGAATATTTAATAGTTTTTTATATTTGAACCGGACTTTTAACATTTAGAATTACATGTCGACGCATGTTTTACTCTTGATTGTCTAATTTTATTTCCCTAAAGCAGTTCCGAATTATGAGTAAAGTAATAACATGTGACAAAATGCGCCTGTAACCTCTATATAAGTTCCAAAATCATCTTCCTGTAAGTATAATGTCCGCAATTTTCTCTGCTAACATGTACACAGTAGATTGTGGATGCCCCGGCACTGCAAAAGGCGTCACAGAATTATCCACCACTCGCAACCCCTGTACACCAAACACGCGAGCCTCCGAATCGACGACAGCACCTGGAGCGCCAAGCTTGCCCATGCTACACGTCGCAGCTGCATGATAAATCGTCGAAGTCGATTCACGTATATAAGACAGAATCGCTGCATCGGTTGTTATGTTGGGTCCTGGAACCAATTCGGAGCCTATAGTGATTGCGGAAATTGAAGACCAAGCTTGTCGTATTCGTTTTACTGCTGCAACAGCCACTTGAGCATCTGTATTGTTTGGATCGCTCAACCATCCTAGATTAATCACTGGTGGAACAGAGGCATCTGCACTCGCAATTGTCACGTTACCTCTTGATAAAGAAGCTGACAGTGTCGCGAGTATGTAGCCCACGCCTACTCCACTGTTCGAGACGTATTCAACTTCTGGCCAATCAGAGGGAAATGAAGCCAGATCCGAGAGCGCCGCATGGGTGAAGTTACTTCTCAAAGTTTGGGGGATCTTCTCAAATGCGATGAAACCGTTCTCTGAGCTCAAAGGACCAGCAGCATGATTCAAATATTGCTGCAAGGTATTCTGGGAGTATTGAGGTTCCGTAATGAGTTCGGCACCGGTTGGGATATCCATCGCCCGGACGACAGGAAATATAATCTGATCCCATAAATTCTGACCAACGCCAGATAGGTCAGATATAACAGGTATTCCATATCTTGACAAAGTTTCACTTGGCCCAATACCTTTAACACAAGAAGTCAATCAATTGGCATCTGCAACTAAGACGGAAGATGATTAAGAGACATACCTGATAACATTAATAGCTGGGGCGAATGAAATACACCCGCTGAGAGAATAACTTCTTTCCTAGCTGATATAGTGAAGTTTACGCCCTGTGTCGCGACAGAAACCCCTGATGCAACGGTACCATTGAACAATATTCGATTTGCTTTGGCCTGGGTGTAAACCACCAAGTTAGGGTATTCAATTGATTGAGTCAGGAAAGAAGATTGCGAGGACGAGCGAACAGCATCGCTTGGAGATATTGTCGATGGAATCCAGGCCGAATATCCAGAAAGAATGCCGCTGTTAAAGTTTACTGGACTAATTGGTAGACCAATTGCTTTGAAAGCTTTTTGGAACCACGTGAAAGGAGGGTCAACCCAGTTTCCCCAGGATACCTGCAAGGGTCCACCTGATTTGCTGAAAACACTTGGATCATATACAGTGGTTGCGTTAGGGGTATTGCGTTTTGCTAGGTTGGGTGGCGTCAGTTGGACCGATTTCTTGAAATAAGGCAAAAGATTGGCGAAAGTGTAGGAATCATCCCCCACGATATCGGCCCATCGCTGATATGTCCCATTGGTTGCCCGATGAAACGCCATAGAATTCAAGGCCGAACCACCTCCCAAAGTTTTGCCTTGCGCATAATGGATCTGCCGACCACCAGCACCAGCTTGCACAGTTGAAACAAGTCCCCAGTCCACGAGAGGCTGCGGCTGGAAAGGTACCGCGGTTCCCAGAAATGGAGCAGATAATGCGAGGCCGGGTACGACGCTGAAGTTTCCGTTATCTACCTCATAGAATCCTCCTGCTTCGATGATTGCCACCGATGCATTGGAGTTTTCGGCAAGCCGCGAAGCAAGTGTGATACCAGCAGTACCTCCGCCAATCACTAAAAATTATTTGCGATTAAATTGTGTCTTTTGTGTGCTGGGTGAAGATTTCTTACCAACATAATCGTACAATGCATCAACTCCAGGTGCACCAAAACCACTAGATGATATGCGACCTCGAGTTGCGCTACTTGCTTCAATACATGCGATTGTTAACGCCAGCACAAGGAGTTTGTGTGAAAGAGAATAAGTCTGCATGATTGAGGAAGAACAGAGTGATTCGTATCTCACACAAGAGAACTGAATTGATCGAGCAATTTCAATGCGATTTGCATTCCTTATATACTATGTCAATGCACAATTCAATGACGAGATTAATCAAAATGGATTAGCTGATTACAGGCATGAAATCCATTAGCTTTTAGGTTGCATCAAAGTACTCAATACTCCTGGGGATCCATGTGAACCACGTTCGTTTCCAGCAATATTTCCGCGCTAAATACATCGAATCCACTGAATTGCCCTGATCAATCAAACTTTTATTGGGATCCTTGTAAACGAATGTCTTTTCGAACAATCTCTCGGATCATGAATCACTTGGATTGCATCTCTTTTTAGCATATCTTGCGGGGCAGGATGGATGCATGGAACGATATTGTATTATTTCCACAAGTTTGCACATGGATTCTTCTAAACTCAATTCTTGCAGGGCTTCCACTGTCCCAAAATAGTACAATTTTTCGATTTCTCAAAGAAGCAAATGCCATTCAATAGATAGGCAACTACGTTAACTTTACGAGTTCTTCATGGAAATGTATTGCCTGCCTGTCTCACTGTTCATTCCATCTAATTACCACGAGGTTGAAAGCTAGACCCAATAATTTCAGCTGCCTGCTCAGAGAGAGCATAAGTACAAGCTTGATAATGAGCCGTAATAGGCAAAGGGATTACACTGGCATCAACGACACGTAGTCCTTGGACTCCGTATACGCATAAATTGCTATCAACGACTCGACCCATAGCAGCAGTCCCGGCAGGATGATAGACAGTCCTATTGATAAAGTTAGTATAGATTCTTTTCAGATGGATAGAAGAAGTACGCACTTTCCACGTGCTTTGATGCGTTCGTCAATTTCATCATCCTTGGCCTTCCAATCTAATGGTTTCTCTCCTGACGCTACAGTTTCCGTCTCTATCAGATTCCGCCCTTCTGTGGTGCCTAACATGACCTCCATCATCTTTCTCAGTCCTGTGCGCAACACGTATCGATCAGCTTCAGTCGAAAAATAGTTTGGATCGATGATTGGTGCTACGGTCGGGTCGGTCGATGCAAGTCTGACGACTCCTCGTGAAGTCGGAAGACCACCAAGAACTACTGTCGTGATGTGGCTTCCGTCCATAGGTATGACGGGCTCGGATTTATTTGCTCCAACGTAGACAGTTAAACACTCTACATGAGACCGAGCTGGGCTAAGGAGCGGATGAGAATCATCTACTATCCCCTCATCTTTGGCCAAAGCGGCTTTGAGTCCTTCATGAGGCACTCCGCATGTAACGACCCAGTCTAAAGGTGTACCTTTCGCAAAGTTGGGATTGTTGAATAAGGGGGATCCGAGAGCATATCCAGCTTCTGGGTTTTTCAATTTCCACCATTGAGCTACGGACATGTGATCATGCAGATTTTTCCCAACATGAGGCGCATCGAGTATCTGATTAATGTCATGCTTCTCTAATTCTTCTGAAGGCCCAATTCCGGAGAGCAATAAGATCTGAGGAGTTCGGTATGCACCAGTAGACAGAATGATTTCCTTAATGGCAGTAATTTTCCTGCCATCTGCGAGTTCAACGCCTGTGGCCTTTGGAGTCGATCCCTGGGTATCGATGAGGACACGTGCCACCAGGGTCGAAGTCATTACGTGAATACCAGTGAGTGGATAAACAGCGCTTGCAACTTGTCGTTGACCATCTTTGCGATTTTCCACGAGCTCTCCAAGTCCCTGGGGTGAACCTGAATTGGCATCGCTGTTGTACTCAACGCCCACGGATTCCCACGCCTTTCGAATATTTTCGCGTAAAGGATAATTGCGACCGGTAGATGAGGCCGATTGGGTGTAGAGAGGCCCTTCATAACCATGTTGAGTCTCTAGCCCTGGTTTGTGATAATTTTCGGTCCGACGAAAGTATGGTAGAAGTCCATCATAGCTCCATCTGGCATCATTCACCAGCTTTCCCCATGCATTATAATCGTTTGCATCGCCTCGTATCCACCCACCTGGATTGAATCTCAGCACAATTCAAGATCAGGAGCATATTTCGAATATGAACTTACCTGCGTTGATAGCTGATCCTCCACCTAGAGCTTTTCCAGCATTATTTGGCAAGACTCTATTGTTTAGATGACGCTGCGGAACCGTAGGGTATCCCCAGTCTAACTCGGAACCTACGAGGAATGGTCCGTTCGCTGAGTCGGTCACCAATGGATTGTTCGTGACATCTGGTCCTGCTTCTATGAGAAGAATGGCCAACGCTGGATGTTGTTCGTGAAGGCGAGATGCTAATACCGAGCCGGCAATACCGCCACCGACTATAATGTAATGGTAGTTTGAATTTTCTGCCATGGCGGCTTAGTTACCCGTGAACTAGCCGTGATTGCAAGGCGATCGGTTCCCTCAGTATATATCGTAGGGGGAGGGAGGCCTTGTCCTGTCATCTTGTCTTACTTAAATAAGATTCTGCCCCGGCCCTGAGGAATAGAATGCATGATGGGAAACATTAGCAAAGTGGGTTGATCTTTCATTTGTCATGGTTAATTATCGCCGATACTCCCGTCTAAACGACAAAGACTAGCCATGATAGAGGGATAGCAAAATCCCGATCAAGTGTGATAAGCTAGGGGAGCAAACTGCAATCAGCATCAGTGCATGAATCTCAGGGGTGTTCAATTCCGCGGCATCATCAGTACTTCCATTTGCTGTCAGTTCTATTGTATTCGTATTCGAAATTGTCTTGTTTGTGTGCAGGTAATTTTAAAATTCGAAACCCCGAGGTTAGCCAGGCACTAGTTTGTCTACCGCCCGACAACGAGTTGCTTGAGCGATATATGATTGGTATCATTAACAAAGTGGATTGATTGTTTTCACAGGTTGTCAATTGTTGGAGAAGCGAGAAAACTAGAGGCCAACTTTTGGTTCCCCAGTTTTGACGATAACATGATATAAGTCCGTGATGAAACCCCACTTCCGTATTACATGCATTAGGATTATGGGCTGATTCACCCCATTCAGCCCTGCAAGCCGATATTCCCGGAGAGATGGTGGGGCTGTCAACTGGTTGGGGCGGATCCTAAAGCACCTTCCGCAGTAGCTTTAAGTTTGCTATCCCTGCAATCAACGCAAAGAAACATTGAATTGCTGCTCCTGGAGGAACAATACTTATCGTTGCAACATTAGTTTTACATTAAAGTCTAGACACTATGAAGGTGTTTCCAAACGCCCCTTTCATGTTGCTATTTATGCATCTTGATCACACATTCACAAAATTTATCTTACACTCGTTCCTATGTCGTACTAGTGCTTATTCTCTTATCCTAGCCAGTCCCTAGAACCCTAGCCTATCGACCCAGCTATCGACACAGCCATCGACCCAGTCTGACAATCGAATTAGCAGTGCATCTCTAATTCCAAATTAGAGAAATATTGGAGATTATGCACAATCCCAAGCAGTCTCTACCACAATGACCTTGTTATCAGAAGATGTGGCGTGGCCGGAAGTGCTTGTTCTGTTGTTCCCCGCGTCGATGGTGGCGCTTATAGTGTTGGTATGCGTTCCTTTCGCGATCGGCTGAAGGGGTAAACCATCTTCATCCAAGTGACTGAATCCACGGTGGCCTCCTCTTTTGGTCGTCGAACTCAGTCTTCTTGAATCCTGCTTTGACCCCAGTCGAGTGCTGATCGAGGCAAGAGCCCCAATAATAGGGGACAATATTGGACGCAACAGGGGACCACAGCAAACAAAGATAGCAACACCGAACTCTATCACGGGCCAGATATAATTGTAGAGGTTGTAAGTAAAATCCGAGAAATCGGTATTGAGAATTGTTACCACTCGTGCAACGCTCATAGCGATAGTACTGCTCAATGTTAACTCGTAATTTGCATCACAATGAATAAAGACTTACAACAAACCAAAGCACATCAAAGCTGCAAGTGCTATTTTGTTTGCTGTTGGCATCTGTAGCCTCCAAATTATGGGTTGGGGAAGTAAGAGAATCATCATATCCGTGATGATATCTACAATACCAACGGCTGTATAGGCAGATATCGTGTTCCCACAATGCCCAGCTGTAGGTTGAAGATTCCAATTATAGCCCAATGGACGGCAGATAAGGAAAGCTATCAGGATTGTCATTACGGTCCATGAAATGCACATTGCTAAGACAAAGTATCCTGCGAGTCTGAATTTCGGGACCGCAAATATCCTGATTAACATGATGGTGATACTACATTTGATTAATCCGAGCCCGACACCATAAAGCATCTGATTCGCAAGCAAGACCTAATGATATATGTCAGTTTACTCTTGGAGTTTTAATTGATGCAGAGTGAGTTTGGTTGATACCTTTTGGGCTGTCTTGAGCTGTGCGGGATTCAATTGATCCACATGCCATCCAGAACCTCCAAAAACGACCAGCATTATGTCTCCGCTCCCAAACCCATAAAATATTATCTGCCACTAGTTAGTCAATCTCCTTCCGAGAGTCTCTGAGAACGCTTACTAACGCTCCTACCACCAGCCAGTCTTCAATCATGAACGCGATTCTTTTCATGCGACGAGCATGAAGTCGCAGTGCGACAGATATTGTTGCGATCGTCCAGAAAACTGCCACAATGACAATGACCTGTGCTCCACGGTCATTGAGCCCACGGTGGGAGTTTGGCGACTCTTGCCTGGTTTCGAAGTTCATCTGCGGTTTGAGCACACGAGAATGCTGCGAGTCCAGGATCATCTTTCCTGGCAGGAGACCTATCAACTGGCGCTCACAACAGTTGGTAGTTATGCTGTACTCAATCTGGCTACCCGCTCAGTACATATACCAGACCCTTAGATCTCCCGTATCTTACATGTTGAAATATACCTATCGCTTCTGATGTAACAAAAGATTACCACCCCCAATATGGTAGGATACTCGGAGGAACTACAATTCTGTTCCTCGCTTGCAGGGCTATTAACTCCTGAATGTACTATTTGAGGAAAGCTGTCATCATTGTGGCCACTCCTTTACTCCGATATTGACATTCAAAAGCGACTGCACATGTAATTGTGAAAAGCTAGGATAGATCCTACCTAAGCCTGCAATGTCCGAGGTAAATTGGACAAGAAGCATTATTTATACTTCGTACATAACTTATATGAGAGTACTCATCACAGGGTTTGTATGATAGTTCATTTCACAGGGAATGGGGAAGGGTCGTTAAACCAGGTGGTGTTTCCTTTGAGTTAGATCAGACCATTTTTGGCTTTTGCGAATCTAAGTTACTTTCGTACAAGCATGTTGTCCGGACTCATAATCGGCGTCAAATATGGTCCTGAAATCAATTTTGTTTTGAGTCCTCAATTGGCATTCGCCATGATATTACCAGACCGGCTAGAAGATTGGGAGACTTTGTCGTCAAGTTACTGATAGAGCTTTCCACTGCCTATAAACTCTCAAGTCGCAGCTATCAATCTCAATTATCGATCTTCGAATCAGTTGGAGATCGACTGTGAATAGTGCAGAAAAGAAAATCGATCAGGCACTTAAGAACCATGAGCAGCATGGAGGCAAATTATGGTCAAGCCAATACTTTTACATGCCACAGGTCCACAGCGGAGTCCTGGTGGAGACAGTTCGTCCGATTACACGCCCCCCGCTACCACCTCTTAGAGGTAGCGGTGGTGCAATAGGATTGTGATAGAGCGGCAAGTCCGGCACATCATTTGTTCCTAGGGTGCAGCGGAAGACTATTGACGGCCAATTAGATACGGCCAAGGTGACTCCACTTTGAGCTATATCATGGACTTGGCGATGCAATGCAACATCCGTGTTTCTGTATGTTTGTCAATGGTGTCATGCCTCACTGAACGATTTGACGGACACACCAAAGAAACAGCATTACTCTCAAAATTCACTTTCACATAAAACATTGATATTCTTGATTGCAAATCGAAACGGAATATTAAATAAAAAAAATAGTTTATGATATATCTTTATTTTATTCAACTTATAATATTATTATTCAATTTTCAAATAATAATATTTTGACAAAGGTATCATTTTTGATGGGTTTGGTGTGCTCGTTTTTCCGTTCACAGTGAACCTACCTTGGGGTGTGTAGAATGTCACTACTTATTAAGTGGGGGTAAGAATGATAAGTCGAAGGATTCTTGAGGGAACCATGCAATAAATGGGATAAAATTTGATCCAAGGGGGCCGCATCCGCATATTTCCTCACGAAAAATTAACGATTTCTCAATCAATATCTGGTCGGGGGGTCCCGACGCAGGCCTCTCTATAGGTGAATCGTATGAATACCACCAATATGATAGGAGGTTGTTCCCCACCCCTCTCCCCCACCCGCTCGTCCGCGGGGAAATCAACATCTCTTCTTCACGTGGTGGGTGGTTAATTGGTTAGATTATACAAGCTAAACCCAATATGGACAGGGTTCGGATACGTTTTTTGATGCCTGCGCAGGGTGAAAATCAAAACCGGAACCCGTCGTAGGAAACCTCTGACTTGGTAGAGAGGCATCATTATTAACTAGTGGTATAGGGCGGGGACATGTCACATATGGAAGGTTGCAGAAAGATTACTGACTGCAGACAAGATGTCTGTAATTATGGTGCTTTCGGACGCAAGGCCGTAGCACTTTAGTCATTAGCTATCTTGAAGCCGCTGACCTTCTCGTTCAAGTGGAGATGCTCTTATCATTAGCTTTATGTGTTCTCATTTCTGTTTTATACAGCACAGTAGGCACGGAGCAAGGTGTCAAGAACGTCAAAGTTGGCGAAGAGAAGACCTGTTTCCTCTAGTTCTGTCAATTTCTCTCATATATACACTTCAATGTTTTTCCAGCAAACGAGCATTATCGGGCCTACAGCTGCCATTATATTGACTGTAGCTTGCTATGTTACCGTCTTATCTGTATATCGTCTGTTCCTACACCCTTTGGCCAAATTTCCAGGTCCTAAGCTCGCTGCTCTGACAAAGTGGTATGAATTCTACTTCGACCTGGTGAAAGGTCATGGGGGGCAATTTGCTTGGGAAATACAGCGAATGCATGAAAAATATGGTAAGTAAAATGCTACCGAATTCAATCATAATCGATATCGACATCGATAAAAGCTAACTGGCCAGGACCTGTTGTTAGAATAAATCCATTTGAGCTTCACGTACAAGACCCTGACTGGTTTGACATACTGTATGCCGGAAATCCTACCAGAAGGGACAAATATCCGCCAGCTGCAAGTATGGCTGGCGCACCTTTGGGAAGTGAGTAGTTATCGAATTTGGAGATGATTGATCCGATCTAACCACCCGTCGCAGCTTTTGGCACAGTTGAGCATGATGTCCACCGAAAGCGCCGCGCTGCAAATAGTCATTTACTCTCTACACGTGCGATATCCGATGCTCAACCTCTGATACAGGACCAAGTACGAATTCTCTCGGACCAATTTGAACGGTATTTGAGTACAAAAGAAATAATTGACCTCCGCGTTACTTTCCTGGCCTTTACCACAGATACAATCACAAGATATGCGCTAGGGGAAAAAAGAGATCTTCAAGAAAACAAGACGCTTGCAGTCGACTGGAGAGCAACAATAAGGGCTGTAGCCAGAATAACGCCGCTGATGAAGCAGTTTCCCTGGATGATGACCGTAGCTCTTTACATTCCTATAAACATTCTAAGATTCTTCATGCCTGAACTATCCAGACTAGTGCAGTATCATGCTGTGAGTATTATTCCATGGATAAAGCAATTTACTTCTCAGGACTGACATGATAATACACTATAGGAGATGCGAGCTTTTGCCGAGCGATTTTTATCCCAGCAACAGACGAGCCAAGAAAAGCCGAAAACTCACGAAACTTCTTCTAATATGGCCTTGTTTCAATGTATATCAGATAGCAATCTACCAGCTCATGAGAAATCAGCAAAACGCCTTGCTCACGAAGCAGTTGTGGTGATATCCGCAGCAGCCGAAACCACATCTCGCGCTCTGAGCATCACCATGTTTTATATACTGTCTGAACCTCAAGTTTTGAGACGACTACGGGATGAAATAGATATAGCAATGCCCGATTACTCCATCTTGCCATCCGCAAAATCTTTAGAAGAGCTTCCTTACTTGGTATTATACAGTCATTCAATCCTTTCATTCGAGCTACAACTCACCAAAATAGGTTGCAACCGTCAAGGAGGCATTACGAATATCTGCAATTATCACATCAAGAATGCCATTAATGGCTCATACTGAGCTGGTCTATAAGAATTGGAAGATACCAGCAATGGCAAGTCCTGCATTTTTTTCTTTTGTAATCGAGAAATCAGTTGGCTGACTCATTATAAGACGCCTACAAGCATGACGATTCACGATATCCTACTTGATCCTAATATATATGAGAATCCACACGAATTCAATCCAGATCGCTGGTTGGGGGAAAATCCCGTTCCAGAATGTTACTTTGTGCCCTTTGGAAAGGGTACTCGGATGTGTCAGGGAATGAGGTATGCTCCTGCTACGATTTTCTCTTTAGTCGAGCCTAATCGAGACTAACTTCTAGCAACCTCTCAAGATTTGCCTATACCGAGTTATACGTAGTATTAGCTACATTGCTCAGAAGGTATGAACTACAGCTACATGATACCTTGCGAGAGCGGGATGTTGAATCTGTCCGGGATTGTTTCATCGGAGAGCCATATCCAGATAGTCTTGGGGTCAGAGTAAAGATCCTTGGCAAAAGACTATAAAAAGTCCAATTTGACGATGAATTGGGAGGAAGCGTCGTTGTATAAACGATCATGATGAAGCATAACGTCGGGAGGTCGCATATAGATCCCTAGATTGGCATTTTCTCACAACCTACTTGATGAGATACCATAACAGGCGGAAATTTATCTATCCTTAGACGACAGTAAATCTCGCATTCTTGAACAGTTGAGTCCCTTGACAGGTGCCAAACTTTGATATTCATGATTCAGTGATGTATTCGATACTTGATAGAATTTTACCGGTGATTCAATATACGAATAGAAACCGTAGTCAGCGTTGCAATGCTAAATCAAATCACTCCTCGGTTGTCTGATCAATGTGATGGAAAACGCCAAACTAGCCCTGCTTCTTCGATATAATCACAGTAACTAACTCAAGCAGGAGTCACTTTCGCTCCACATCGCTACTAGGTTTCCCCTGGTAATACCCTCAACTCGTACTCCACACTTCGTGCTCTATCGGAGCACCTTCCCAAACGTCTCATGCAGTGATTATTTACACCGCACGCGTCGCTGCATGATTGTAACATCATGCTCCATATTGTATTGATGAATCTCTAAGCCATTCTTACCCTGCAGGAACTTGCAGAAACACCCTGATATCGGGCAAAAAGTAATCTTGAGTTGGCTGACGAACTATTAATGGTTTGGTCAAGCACTTCTAACATTTAAAGACCTTGAAGGCTGGAACCTCTTGAAATATTCGAATCTGTCAAACAAGGCTCCTCAATATGAATCTTGTCATGAAAGCCAATGGCAACGGGTCACTCAAGAAGCTCCCCGCTGATTTTGATAACTTCATTAATGGAAAGGATGCGGATATAATTTGTCCAATTAGATACATTTACGATTATCTCCCTCAAAGGCCAAAGTGGCTGCAGGCACAAGAAATCACTCTCAATGACGTGCTGCAACTACGATCAGTCGAAATACAGGGAGATACCAGGAACAATAGAATTTCCATCTACCCTGGAGCAGCTCATCTACCAGTTCACACTGGGCTTGGAACTTTTCGCCAGAGCAAACACTGGAAAGCAAATGAGAGGGCGACGAGAGAGTTACTCGAGTTATTCGCGCAGGATCAACATTGTAAAGATGCTATGCTAAACGATGGACAATCTATGGCAACTCTTGCCAGACGCCAGCTCCGAAGTCCGGTTCTGGATACATATAGTCGCTTTAGCATTTACATGTTTGCTGATGCGGATGAGAACCGAATCCAGCTTCTGGCTCAAAGCGTGATTTTGATCTTCATATTTGATGGTAAGTCGCCTTTCCTAGTCTCAACTTATCCTCTTAGAGCTTGTTCTCACAATCTTTAGACATGTGGGAAAATGCATCCTCAGAATTTGTAAGTAGCCCTCCAAGTATATCGTTCAAGTCATCAAGCTTATTGCTCGAAGACTAGCCAGGTGCGAGATGATTTCATTGGACGTATCCAAGGCAATGTTTCCAAGTCTATAGCAGACACTCCACTACAGAGACGAATGCATGAAATTAGACAAGGATTCTTAGATGGGGATAAGGAAGATGGAGGAAATGCGGGTGCAGAGGTACTTCAAGAACTCATTGATTTTTGTCGTCATGAGCACCCTCAGGAATTTTCTTCTATACGGGAATACCTTGATTACCGTTATGATGATATTGCAAATAGGTAAAAGCGGCCATTCCAATTTTCTGAGTTTCTCTGACAATCGTTCTGATCAGATTCACGTGGGCGTGTACCAAATTCTCTCTACATTTGAGGGTCGACTTACATAGTCCAAAACTTCATCGCCTGTTCGGCTACCTTGGTGATCAAATCTCTATTGCCAATGATATTGCTTCGTACGATAAAGAAGCAAAGCAATTTATTGAAGGAAGAGCGAAGGAGATGATTAATCTAGTACATACTACTATGCAGGTCAATTGTATCAATGATGTTACAGCAGCGAAGTCAATGGCTTATGCCATACAGCTCTGGACCGAGAATGAGATTTTAGAAGAGCTAAGAGCCCTGAGTCGCCAGGGACAACTCACCGTTGAGGAATGGAGGTTGGTGGATGGGTGTTTGGTTGCTGCTTCGGGCAATCTTTTGACTTCAATTGTGATATCTAGGTATGGAGGTGAGGAGGCAAAGGTAGCATTGTGATATACAGAACCCATAGAAGTTTCTAGATTCGAAAAAATTCATTATAAAAAATGTATTCAAAATAAATCTTTCTATTATGAAACTCCTTTACATAAAAATTTATATTACTTAAGGAAACTCATTACTAAGTAAAATATATTATCAAAGAGGATCTATTATTCGAGAAATCTATAGTTCGAAAAATCGATTACAAGAAAAGGCTTTTGATCTGAATACTTTTCAAAGAAATTGCTTGAAAATTAGTTTTCAATTATTTATATAAAATACTTTATAAAATTTGAATTATAAAATTAATTTAAAAAAAAAGTTATAAAGTTTTCTAAATATAACATAAATACAAAAATCAAAAATTAAAAAATCTTACTAAATAATATAGATTTATTTGATTTGATTATTTTCAAAGAAATTGTTTAAAAATTAGTTTTCAATTATTTTGACAAAATACTTTATAACCTTTGATATATTGAATTGTTTTTTAATAAAAGTTATAAAGTATTCTAGATAAAATATATATATATAAATTTAAATCAATATTCTTTTCGTAAATATACAAAGATTTATATTTAATTAAAATATTTTTCAATAAAATCTTTTTTAAAATTAATTTTCAATTATTTTTATAAAATATTTT
>PQXL01000617.1:0-18891 GCA_004916875.1 Botrytis galanthina
TATTTATTTAATATTATTAGGGATTTTGTTTCAATTAGTTTTTAGAATTTGTATATATATATATATATTAATGCTTTTAAGGTATTTTTAATAATTTTTATCGAATAATTGATTTGTTATTAATTTTTAAAAAATTAAGAAACAAAAACGAAATCTTATTATTAATGTATTTTATATGAGTATATAGACTTGATATTTAGTAAAAATAGATTCTTATATATATATATCACAAATCAAATCAAATTAAATCAAAGCAAAGCAAAATATAAATATAAACACAAATATAAACACAAATATAAACACAAATATAAACACAAATATAAACACAAATATAAGTAAATCGATAAGAAATCTCTATAATATTTTTCCTTCATATTTCTCTATTTACTATCTCATATATTCATGTATTATATCTATATTATATTACTTATTGAATTCCTAGTACAAGATACTATCTATCTGTCTAATTTCTATACTAAAGGTTTAGATTGAGATTGAGATTGAGATATCTTTTCATATCTTCCTCTATCTACTCGAGTACCTTTTGATTTGATATAGTTATCTTGTTAATAATTTATAACCTACAATCTACAATATACAACACACAATCTATAACCTCCAGTTATCTTGTTAAGAATTTATAACCTACAATCTACAATATACAACACACAATCTATAACCTCCAGCTATCTATTAAATAGATATCTACCTCCAACCAACTCATCCCCATCCCCTCACAAATCTCATGATCAAAGAAGAAGAAGTATTTCTAGGTATTTAGTAGTAAGATTACAAGTAAAAATCACAGGTGACAATAGGGACTCCTAGACATCAAATTCGGATTCGGATTCTATAATGAGTTGTGGAATACTGAATTCTGAATTCTGAGTTCTGAGTTTTGTGAGTGTGGGAGATGAATCAGATAGATATGAGTTAAGAGATATGAGATATGAGATGAATGATTGCAGGTGACTTTGATATTATGTTGTCAAGTAGCTAGATAGATAGGTAGATATTCAACTCATTTTTTGAGTATCATATTATAAAGATATCTATAATAGATAGGTAGGTAGGTTCCTAGATAGATATCTCTAAACCTCTTCACACCCTTTAAGTTTTTCCTTCTTGGGAATATATTGCACTGATCACTGATCACTAATCTGAGATTGTCAATCTCCAACTTCTCCCCTTCCCCTCTTCTCTATTTAACTCGTCTATCTATTCATCATATTATCTTACCTCACTGGGCATCTCACCTCATCCCCTTATACTCAATCCCATTCTATCCCACCCCCTTCATTTCAACTCACAACTCACAACTCACAACTCTCCCAATGCTCCCCAACTCTCCACATATCCAACTCCAATATCCATATCCATATCCATATCCCACACCTCTCATATCTGTCTCCCGATTTATACAACCTCATTATGACCTTTGCTCTCTCCGCCGCTCTTCCAATCTCCCAATTCATCTCTCTATACATGTATCCCGGTCGCAACTGTAGATTTCTGTCTTCCTCCTCCTCCTCCTCTTCTTCTTCTTCTTCTTCTTCTTCTCATATCTCCCACATCTGCAAGTTCTCCAAGTTCTCCAAGTTCTCTAAGTTCTCCAAGTTCTCCTATAACCCTTCTCCTCCCTCCTCCCTCCCCCAATCCCTCTCCCCAATCCCTTCCATCACTCATCTATCTAGGCTCCAAAATCCAACTAAATCTATCCAGCTCTCTCCCCAATTCCTATTATTCTATCACTATTCACTCCTCCTATTCCCTCTTCCCTCTTCCCTCTTCCCTCTTCTCAATCCCCAATCCCCAATCTCCTTTCCGCCCCCTCCATACCACAATCCCCTAATCCGTCAGTCCACCAAGTCCACTAAGTCCACCACCAAGACTCCCCTTTCCACTTTGTCCTTTCCATTTCCATTTCCACCCCTGAAAAGAAATCCACTGTCACCTACCCATCCATCCATTTTTCCGTCCAGACCTTATAACTACCTACGAGGTATGCACTTTGGGATACGATTCCCGATACCATACCATGCCATTCGATACCACAGCCTGATCAATGATTAAGAGATGGTTAAGCGTCACACATATATACATACCCGTGGACGCCGTATACAAGACACGATTCGATATGATACGATACATACTCCACATATACTCCAAGCGATACACGCGATCCATACTCCACATACAGTATGATTATACTATAAAATACAAATCCCACCCATTTCTACTTCTACTTCTAATTCCCATTCTTCCGATCAATCACTCGATTAGAGCATCACTTTATGATCGCTTACATATAGGCAGGTAGGCACGTATTCAAGTGAAGTGATCCATGTATTTCATCGATCTACCAATCCATCCAGCCAATTAATTCTTCACCCATCCATACAATTTTACTTTTAATTTTGCTCAGAAAAAATTAAACCTCCTCCCTCCCTCCCCATTCCATCCAGAAAACTCCACACAATCAATCAAATCAATCAATCCACTTCGCACAAGTGAAAAAAAGAGAAGCCAGTGCTAAATCGACCCTACTGCACCACCCTAATGAAATAAATATCTTCATCATCTTGGCCAATGAATCTTACAAAGATTACGCCAACATATCATTCCCCGATTTCTCCTCTATTCCTCAATACAACTTAAGTGAGCTTCGAAAGCTTCCCGGTCGTCCACTTCCACTCCTACTCCCACTCGCACTCCCTCTTCCATCATATCCTATCTTCGCCCTATGTCTTGGTTTTGATAAGAGCATTCCTTCTGCCTTTCCCTTTTCATTATCTGCTATACTCCTCTCCAATTCTTCTAGCGTCCTAGCCGCCTCTCTATCCATGACTGATCCAGCTGACGTTTCCGCTCCAACTTCGTCTCTAAAATCTTGTTTGGCAAGCTCTACTGCTTGTTGATGCCACTTATCTATTCTAGCCGTGTCGATATATTGTGTTAATGCATCGTCTTCAATTTGATAGTCTTGCATCATGCGTTCGCGCATACTGGCGTCAATTCGAGACCAGCGTTGTTCTAGCTCTTCTGTGCATGCACCAAGGACTTCTTCAGGAGTTAATGACTTGATAGTGAGATCCTTTTCGAAGATACCTATTAAGAATATTATTAGTTTGTAATCCAACATGATGTCAATGATGGTACTTACGATTCTTGAAGCAGGCTTTGAGTGTCCAATACAAAGCTGTTGTCTTTAACTGATCTTCTACCAATTGATCGTCTTTAGCCTCTGTATTGTTCATCGCAGCCCAGTCATCTCTTAAGAGGCATCGTCTCCAAATAACACGCTGCATAAGCAACTTTTCTTCTTTGTTTGTGACACCCAAACGAATAGCTTCAAGTGCCCAATAAAATCTACTCATGCTGAAGTCATCTTGTTCCATGGCTCTGAAATTATCACCCATGAGGGTAAGTAAATCAACCAAACAGAATGCATCCATCGTTTCATGCTTGACCAGATGAGTGATGCTACTTTCAAGAAGGTTCATGAAAGAAAACTGTTGTTTCAGACTCTTGTTGCCATGAGTTTCTAAAGCAAGTTGGACTTCCGCGTTATCATCGATGGCTGTGCTGATGGTGGGGTATATATAACTGTAAATCAGATCTTGAATCTTGAGCAATCCCAGCTCTTGATTTGCTCTGACAAGTTCCGATTCACCTCCATCAGGAATTAGGATTCCGTTGGTCTGACTGTAATTGCGACCTGCCATGCGCGAAAGCTTTCCGATACTGAGTTCAACCTTTTTGCTCCAGACATCACGCTCTCGATCTAATCCAAGTTCAAGAAGCATTCTCGCGGCCTCATCATAATCCCTTTCTCGAGTGATCTCATGGATCCAACCGATCTTAGCATACTCCGGTTTGTCACGTAGAAAAGCAGTGAGGAATGCGCGCTGATTTTGATAATCATTGAGCATCTGTTGTATTTCTCCCGTGCCAATGTAATATTCATATAGAGCGGCAGCCCAACTCGCACCGAAGTTTGCAAAAGACTTGTCCATCCGATTACGAAGGTCTTGCTCTCGCTTTTTAAGATTTTCATAGTCTTCTTCATCAATGCCCGGAATACGAAGTCCATCGGCACAAATACCGACCTCATACATCAGCACAGTTGCCAAGGTTTGTAGAATTTCGTATTTTTCCGCCAAGTTCATTGCTTCATCGGGGAGACTGAAGGTATCTGCAAGGCGTTGTAACTGTTTATCTTGTGCATCGAACTGTAGGGATTGGAGTCCTTCTGCCTGCATTTGAAGTTGTGGTGAGTCTTGAGCCGATACCCAGCGTATCCTTTCCAAATTGGATCGGATGGCAACATCGATAAGATTAGGATGCTCTAGTCGAACTTTCTCGAGGGTTGCAGGATCGGGGCCGTCTTCTGCAACAGGTTTGTTCCAGAAATCTCCAAGTAGCGTAGATACAAGGTCTGTTTGCTTTCGAATATTTTCTGTAATGTAGAAAGTCGAGGTCCAAAACTCCGGAAGTCCCTCGTAGCCTTCTTCTAAGATCCCATGTGAAATTGTTTCCAATTGTAATCCATACAGCCTCAGATTATTCATTCGAAAGTCAAACGCACCCTCCAATGCGCTGATCATTACATCATTAGCTTGACTAAGCGTCTCCATCACTGAAGCAGGAGGAACTTGGCCATTCGTCCAGGCGTACTTGAGTATCTGGAATGCCCATGGTACTGCCAATTCCAATCTAAAAACATCATGAATAAAGAAATGTCGAACGCGGTCGACTTCGCCTCTTTCAGCAACAGGCTCAGTCTTAAGATCCTCATGAATGTGATCTACGAGATCTGCGAGAATCCCACGCTTTTGGTCGTCTGGCAATTCTCGAACAAGAGCATCATACCGCTGCCAGATGATCGTTGCCGCCGACATTCTCTCTGCATCCCAAAGTAGCTTCCATCGCGTGAGCCTATCAATTTCTACGCCAGTAGCTTTGAGATGCTTAGCAAGATCATGGAGAGCTGTTGCTCGCCTCTTAAGATGTTGTTCGAGTGACGCAGACACCGAGGGAATAAAAGGAGTCCTAGATGCCACGATTTCTAAACTCAATTCCAGAGCTGCAGCTCCAACTTCTTCCGGAGGGAACTGAAATTCTGATCTTCCTGCGAAGCTTAAAGGATTTTGAGCCATTGTACCAAAAAACACTGCTTGTTCCAGCTTGCTTTTCGCAGTGACTTGCTGTCCTTTGTTGGATGCGAGTTTATCAACGTCGGTAGCTGCCACACGAATCACACCCCCACCTCGAACTAGGAGAACAGTAGCCGGGTGCTTTGCTTTGTATTTGAACGATTTTGCTTCCTCAATTCCATGTGGGATATTTTGGGGTTCTTCCATGCCGGATCCGACAATCTCAACATTGGTGTCCTCTCTGAAGTCTACCACATCTTCGAACGATGGCGAAAGTGTATGATTCTCGGAGCGAAGCTGGGAGTCAGGCGATTCAGCTTGTTTTGCCCTTGAAACAACAACGACAGCACGGTCAAAGACAACGTATGCAACCAGCGCAGGATTTGGTAGATAAATTCGAGCTTTTGAAATCGCATTTTTGTTGACTGGAGTGGTATAAGATTTAAGCAGTCGAACATCTTCTACAATCAATTGATCCCGCCTAAGTACAACATCAACAAGAGTGTAGTGGGTGGTGTATCGATTGGAGAGGGACGTTAGCAAAAGTAAGCGATCTCCTTCGTTGTCGCGGTCCTCTGTTGTTTGTGGCATAAAGGTGAAATCGAGAACTTCGAAGGTCTCTATCGAGAGGTCGAATAGGATAGGCTCTGCCTTTTTCATTTCCAGAACAATTGCTTCCCGCCCTTCAGCTTCCCCCTGAAGAGCATTCTGCCCATCCCTCTGAAGGTTCCAAAGTTGTATTCTTCCCTTTCCTGTTGCGACAACCACATTTCGGTCTCCTACATGCTCCTGTGGTCCGGCGCGAACGGCAGCAATGTCTCCACGCCATGCTATACTAGAAAGTACATTTCTAATACTGCCAAAAAGACCTCCTGCCAGTGGTCCGCTTGATCCTCTCAAGAATTGAACAGATACTTCGGGTCTTCCATGACCATCCCTAACTCGTAGGTAGGCCAATCGCCCGGTACTGAATGCCAGAACAAATCCGGCTGTTTCCGCATTCAAAAGTTGCACAACGGTTTCTCCGGAAAGCATTCCTGGTATATTTGATCCGACTCCATTGCTTTTCAATTTAATAAGATCAAGTGTAGCGGCGCTTGCAATAGACTCCCAATATGTGATTTTACCAGTGGGTATAACAACGACAAGTCCAGGCTCCGAAGATGACGCAGAGGGCGAGACTAGCGAACCAAGAGGAAGAGGGTCGGTTATATGCTTATGGTTATAAGGTAACGCGAATGTAAATGTTTCGGGGGAAGGGACGTTAATAGCGTAGGGCCAGACGAATGCATGGGAGTGGGTGAGAGCAAGTGCATAACCGCTATCTGAATATATTGCGCCGTGCTGACGAGCTATAGCATAGATTTAGTGATGAGCTTACAGATCAGTGAAAGAGTTTTAACTACCTGTGATATCTGCGCGAATTTGATCTGGGAGCGCTGGCAGTTTACTAACTGTATAGGTATCATTTTTGGTCTGCCCGAACGTGTAAGTTATCAGTCTCCAAAAGTCGCAATACAATGCGATATTGGACAACTCACAAGAACCACACTGCCATCTCCTTTCCCAGTCCTGTCCGTTCCTTTCGACTTCTTCCCTCGTACAGCAATTTCTCGTCTTTGACTTGGTACCTCCTTAGGACTTTCGCGCCTCGTCAAAGTAGCTACTTTGCTGTTTTTTGCTTCTTCCATTTCAGGTGTACCATTTGGCGCAAAAGTCTGATCATCGTACGAGCTTCTAACTCTCTTGCTTTTTGGCTGTGCTATTGAATTCTCATTTGAATGAGGGCGTGGGCGTCTCCTGCTACTCCTTATAGGAGCAGGAGCGCCCGCGTTGACTGTCGGCGAGAACATTTTTTGAATAAGTCGATGATGAGAAGTAAAAGTGATTGAGGTTATTGTATGAGAAAGATCGATGATGTTGCTGGCATAATTCGTGGAAAGTGATTGTTCGTGGCTCGTTAGTGTTTGTTTTGTTTTGTTTTAAAAGCTTCTTGTCAAGTTTAGAAAGAACCAAGTGCTTCAAAATAAACAATCGATCATGGATATGGAAGGATCCAAAATCAAAAATCAATTGAATTGATACGACTACAGGTACCAAAAGAAAATAAAGGCGACCGGTGGAAACCTTGGAAGCACGCGTTTTAATCCTTGAGCTCTGACCACACCTCAAGGCTCAGGCTTAACTTTCTTGCTATTTGTAGAATTGGATGAACAACAGATTCAATATCGTAGATAATAAATATTTGACAATCATTTGGGTCAATTGAATTCAGTATCCTTCACCATTTATGCGCATGTCTTTGAATATATTTGTTTCCCAATGGACTAGTGACAGTGAGACAAAAGCACGTCGTCAGCAAACCACTGCAGACACCTGCAGACATCACAGACAGAGAACCTGATTTTGTGCGGCATTAGCATCTGGAGCTTATCCAATTATGACTGTCTATCTTTCGGATTTCCTCTTCCAATACTGCCAGATAGTTGTTAGGGACAAGCTGCTGTCTCCAACGTCAATGATCTGACCTCATCCAACGATATACGGTCCATTGACCAAAGATCCATCTCAACAGAAAAATGCAATAGGGACGCGAAAATAATAATTGCAGGTATGCAAGGCTACAAGGCTACGAGGTTACGAGGCTGAGGCACACGTACAGGGACCCGGACAGGTACAGGTACGACGCCACACTTCAGCCACATGAGCAAGGCTAAGAAAGTGACGTCCGATTTAATGCCGGCGATGACGCTTGCATTTTCCACCCCTCATCATTTTATCATGGAGATCCATCCATTTGCTTTCATCTCGACCATGAAAGTTCCAAATGCCACCATCAAACCTCCCTCAATCCACAGGGCTAACCATAACCAATCCTCTCATATTGTATCGTGCTCTGTTGGCGACTAAAGTAATTGACCCCGACCCAGCTCAACATCGTATAGCTCTACATTTGCAAAAACTGTATTTACGGTTGAAGGATTATAAACCTCAATCGGAATATGCAGCTCGACTCAAAGCAATCAGTCAGGCCGTCAACGATGGCCAAAATAATGAAGATGGTCGGACGGTAGCAGTGCCTGGCCATCCTTTGAGGAACAATCCACTATTTGCCCATCTTTTCAGAAGGAAAGAACGGCAAGATACACTTGCGATGACAAGAGTTCTTACGAGTCATGAAGCAGCAATGAATCTGGACTCTCCTCAAGGTATATTACTTCACGGTGAAGTTGGGACTGGGAAGTCAATGTTGTTGGATATGCTAGCCGATAGTCTACCGAACAATAAAAAAAGGAGATGGCATTTCAATACGTTCATGCTAGAAACATTCTCACGTCTGGAACAATTGAGACAATCTCGTTCCAAGCATGGGAATTTGGATTCTGAAGACTACTCTCTACTTTGGCTCGCGAAGGATATGATTGAAAAATCGCCTATACTCTTTCTGGACGAATTTCAGTTACCAGACCGAGCTGCGAGTAAAATATTGAGCAATCTTCTGACACCATTCTTTCAATTGGGTGGTGTACTCATTGCATCTTCAAATCGTATGCCAGAAGAGCTCGAAAAGGCCAGTGGCATGGATTATGCCGTGCCTGGTAGGGGAGGACTCGTGAAGAATTGGCTAGGCTTAGCTAAGCCTCAGAAACTCGACATGTTTTCTAGTGGGAATGAGTTTTCGGGATTTGTTGGAGTTCTGAAAGCTAGGTGTGAAATTTGGGATATGGGAAAGGGGGGTCGAGATTGGAGACGAAGAGAAATCGAGGATGTGGACGAGGAAACAGCGAAGATGTCTGAGATAATGAGAGAAGAAATGATAGAAGGGTTTGCAGGACTTGAAAAGCTTTCACCCGGCAATCTTAGACTTGGATATGAGCAAAGTATTCATGAAAAAGATGATGACAGTACCACCGAGAAGATCTTAAAAGCCAATACTCCCAAAAAGTATCTTCTTGCTTCAGATAGTGATGATACCTGGGAGAAAGTGGTAAAATCAGCTTTCCCGTCCTCTCCGGATCCAATTTCATGGCAATCAACCACACTCTTAGTTTATGGTCGTACAGTTCCCGTCGCCCGACATCTTAACGGCATAACATACTGGGACTTTCCCACTCTCTGCGGAGGTGCTTTTGGTCCTGCAGACTACATAACTATGGCCTCTACTTTCCACACATTCATCATCGATGATGTGCCAATTCTAACCCTCCTCCAAAAGAACGAAGCTAGACGCCTTATCACTCTCCTTGACGCTCTCTACGAAGCCCGATGTAAACTCATAATTCGCGCCGCCACTGGCCCAGATACTCTTTTCTTCCCCGAAACCAAGCTGTCTCCTTCCTCTGATCCCGAATCCGAATCCGAAAATCCTCAAGATGCAGTATACCCCGAAACCCTCGCTGAAATCTACCAGGATCAAACATCTCCCTTCCGGCCAAATGTTTCTACGTATACAGATACTCCTAGTGTTAAAACGGGGTATGATCCCGATGAAGATGCGGATTTTGGATCAGTTCCCGGAGCGGGAAATGAAATTGGGAGGAGGAGAGGAGTGGATTTTGCGAGAACGGAAAGTTTCACTGGAGAGGATGAGAGGTTTGCGTATAAGAGAGCGGCGAGTAGGTTGTGGGAAATGTGTGGCGGGAGGTGGCATGCTAGAGGTGGACAGGGAGAGGGAGAGGCTTGGTGGAGACCGTTGAGTGTAGAAGCGAGGGGGTGGGAAAGAAATATTGGGGGAGAAGTGATGGGAGATAGTGCTGTAGTTATGGGAGAAGTAAAGGGCGATGTGAAGATGGGAGGTTATGTGGAGCTTGAGAGACCTGCGGGTTTGGAAGGGAAGCAGTTGGAAGAGATGGAGAAGTTGGGGAATGAAACGGCGAAAGGGTAGATATAGAAAATTTATATTTTTTCATAAGCGAAACCATTTCGATTGCATATCTGACACATGCAATGCTTCTTGCGATACAATATTTTCGTTTTGTGTCCCTCCAGTGACAATCGCAATTTGCCTGATATTCAACTACAAAGTTATCGATATTACATCCCCAACACACTTGCTGTATGTGTCACACACCCACTAACTTAAATCTACAACTTAAACCCACCACCACCAGTGACAACCTCACTTGCCATAATCTTCTTCCCCTCTACATCCCTCATCTCACCTCTCTTTCCAATAACCTTGACACCACCCCTCTTCAACTCACCCACCACATCCTTCTTCTCCTTCGCCTTCTTACTCAGCACCTTCTCACCCTCACCCATCTTCTTAATCCTCTCCTTCTCCCTCCTCCTCCTCCTCAATTTCTCTTCTCTGCTCATTTCCTCTCGCGCAACGGGTGCGCCACCCCGTGTAATCTCCTTATTATCTTTCTTCATGCCCTCGACCACCTGTCCAGCCTTATAGATCTCCTGAGGCGCCAATCTCGATTCCGCTCCCGCGATACCAGAAGCTGTAGAAGGCTGAGCATCTTCCATACTGATTGTAGCGACGTCGCCCACGACAGTGAGACTCGGTGCTGCGGGTTTGGGTTGGTAGTGCCAAGAGCTGAGAGCGTCGAGTTTAGCACAGATATCCTTCCAGAGATTTTCAACTTCCTTTCCTTGGGCCTGGAGTTTTTCATCCGTGGCGCTGACGTATGTATCTGGATTTGTGTTTTTAACATGTTCCTCCTCGTAGATTTCCGCGAGACTCTGTTGGTTTTTCGAATCGTCGAGTTCGAAGAGGCCGCGGCGGGTATTGGCAGGGGTTAGCGAATCAGGACGACGACGAATGACTTCATCGAATTCTTGGGCGAGGATACGTCTCTTGATGAGTTCTTCGATGCTTTCACTTACTTCAGCTGTGATAACGGGAACAGGTTTGCCGGTACGCTCGAAATCGAGGTCTTCTTCCAAGAGGGAGTTCATAGGTCGATCGAGAGCCTTTGCTTCTCCTGCTAGTGTCCAGTCACGTTTTGCGACGGATGCGGCTTCGAGACGACGAATTTCTTCGCTGATTTTGGCTTGGCGACGTTCGTGGGCTGAACGACGGGATTTGGGGTCTGCGGGGTCGAGATCTGACAAGGCATCTTCCGAGTTGGCGTCGTCTTCGTCGTCAAATAGATCGCGTCGGACGTCAGCCATGGCTCGTTCCATAGCAGCTTCATCTTCTTCGGGTGATTTTTTAGCTGCTTTTTTAGCTTGTCTTTCAAGGTAGTTTGCTTGTCGTTCTCCTTTGCCGATTTTTCTTGGCGGAGGTTCGAAGAAATCTTTGTAAAGAATGTCATTTGTGTTGTCATCGGCTACATCAGCAGCTTCGTCCAAATCCATATCGTCGTCGTCGTCACTGTCTCCTTCAGGTGCATTCAAATCCATGTTGCCAAATGTTGGCCCATCATCTTCTTCGTCATCCTCTGCGTCTGAAACATCCATAGCTTTCGCACGTTTGGATCCTTTATCTGATGTGATTGGCATAGACATTGGATCGGTACCCCAGTCAATATCCTCTTCATCACTTGCTTCTCCAGTATAAGGATCTGCTGAGGCATCCTGCCTTTCGAGAAATTCTGTTTGTTTATTGAATTCGTCGATTGAGAAGAAACCGTCGTTGAGTTTATTTGGATCCTCGACAAATACTCGAGCTTCGTCCTCCTCATCCTCTTCTTCATCTTCGTCGTCATCCTCCTCTCCGAAGCCCTCGAAAGCCTCCCCGTCATCTTGGCCGTCATTTTCGTCCTCCGAATCCGTGTGAAATTCCTCTTCCTCGTCGCCTTCTTCGCCTTCAACATCTGAACCAATTGCGAATCCATCCTCATCAAAATCCATCACATCAGACCCCTCCTCTCCAGCGTCTTCACTTTCTTCACTCTCATCTCCGCCAATCCCGAGCTCTTCGAGACCTCTTGCCACCTCTCCTTTTAGCGCATCAACAACTCTCTTAGCCTGTTCGAAAACTTGCTGGGCCTCAAATCCTTGGGTATGTATTTTTCTGATCTTCAATACTTCTTCCTCAGCCTCATCCTTATCGCCCCTCTTCCTCTTTTTCCTCTGCTCTTTCAATCTTGTAGCTTGCTCATCTCCTATTTTCCCTGCAAATCTGTCCAATGTCTCCTTTGAAAATTCCGAACTGGTATTGAGTATCTTCGATGAAGGCGCAATAAAAGTATGTCGATTGGTCGAGGCAAGCGCAGCTATTAAATCCTCAATTGAACTTGATCCATTTGTGCCGTTTTGACTAGTCTTAGCTGCGGAAGCTTTGCTGGGCGGGGAGGCAGTCATGGTGTGTGAAGTTGATGTCGTCGAGGAGGTAATACTGCCTGCTGTCTCCATCGTTGGCTCCCTCAGTCTTTTACTGTTTGACATTTTTGAAGTTTTTTTTACGATAAGACTAGCGTATTTTCCACAACTCCGATAACAATCACGTGAAACTCGTTAATTATCCAGTACTTCATTGCAATCTGCTAGATTGGTCCGGTGACTTTCGTTCTTCCTCGACATATTTGGAGCTTCATGTTGCCAAAGCAGCAATCTTATTCTCACCCATAAATTTGTCGATCAAGTGATTGATAGAGGTACACATTCCAATGTCAAAGTTGATTTACAACACGCAATGCATTCTCACAAGCTTCCCTCGAAGACCGTTTTCACAATCTGCATTTCTGGCCCATTTGCCGCAGTTCCATCAGCTGAAAAATGTACAATAACCTGCATGTATTATTCCTCATGAACACCTTCCACAACTCGTTACCCGATTTATCGTGCCTGACGTTGCATGCGAAATCGGATACTCCATAGTGTTCTTCTCAATAAATGGCTGACTATGTACGACCTTCCACAACTGTTGTGTCGATGAAGGCATGTAGCACACATTTAGCATTTTAGTGCAATAGCATAGCACGACGTTGAAGGGTTTAAAACCCACTCGCGTGCACTATTACTGCTTCTAGACGGACCCATTGTACAACATCGACGGCGGGATTTCAGACGAAACCTTCAAACATTGAACATGCATGTCGCCCAAAAGAATATATTTCATGTGAAAATCTCAAAATCTCAAAACCTTGAAAGGTGTGGGGGGTTCCATGCGTCCAGAACAATCTCTAGATGTTGCTTCTCATGAGGATTTGTCAACCGTATGACTTGATGTGTGTTGTGATTTCATATTCACCCCTCTTCTTATGAACGGTTAGCCGAATTCTCTGTGGGTAAGAGAGGAAGGTCACGTCGCCGGCTCCAATTATCATCCACTTTGGTATCTTATTCTGATTTTCTCGTTTCACGACTGGATGTGAAATCATAGCATATTGAGGGGCGACCGAATTTGCTGATAATGAGGAGATCGGCCGGTTAGTTAGCATCTTGATAGTCGGACGACATTTGGTAATTGAGCACACGAGGAGAGATTGTCAGAGTCTTCTTGGGGGTCAATCCAGAAAGAGTAGACACCTAGATATACCGGGGGCGCGGAACTTGTACTAAAGATGGCATGTAGCATTCGCACGAGTTTCCTGTTGTAAGAAATCCACATCAATATATTGAAAATGAGCCAACAGCATACCGTATCATCAAATCCAGATATGTACTTCCTAAAAAGCGTGCTCGCTTATGACTCGGGGCCACTGGCTAAATTGAAAACAAGTGCATTGCATATCTATTATCTACGGATGAATGTCTACCAATAGCATTGAATCTATGTCATTCATACTCCCTTGTTTCAATGCTGGGTGGATTTGGTTAAGTATTGAGAAGCCAATTACTATTGTAAAATCTGATAACACTTTGTACGATCTGTTTCCATGATGAGATGGGAAGAGCTGATGGTTCTGATTCCTAGGTATCCGGATAATGAGGAACAAACGGTAGGATAGATCTGAGATCTCAGAATCCCGAGATAATCGGTAACTCTCAAACTAAAGTTACTTTTATCTCCTACCCAATCATCCGCGTCCAACATTGATCCAACGATGATCCATCTATAGGCACTATTGATCGTGTCGCTATTGCAGGCGTGCAGGATCTAAAACCAATTGTCTATCTTGACATTGCATGTATCAAATACCTCTAGTATCGTGATTGACTTTCCCACTGAACATCTAGCCCAACCGGACAAGCTATTGCAATCGCAAAATATACTTCCTGTCAACTTGACAAGCTCATTGGTCCTTGATAGCAAGGTTGTGTAAAAATTAAAATAAAATCGACAAATTTTTCTTCTTCACTTGCAAGGAATATTTCTTTTCGGTAGTACTTTCATTTCAATTACCACCATTCATACCTACCTAGGAAGCAACACGGCATTGGACATCATTGAACCCTTCTTTCGGTGCAGCTATACGGTGGATGTATAACGATACGGGGCCTCGGGGGGTGTACAGCGGGAGATAATAATCACAGCTGCATCTGGAAGTTTAATTCGTTGGATATCTGCGCACCAATCAAGGAACAGAATTGAAACCAACCCTGCGGGTACATAGAGTACATACGAAGGACTCCGTAGACCTTCCATGTGCATATGCATGCTATCGCTGATAGGAAGACATCAGACATCCACCGAGCCACCCTCTTGGAGAGAAGTAAGGAAAGGCAAGAAACGGAAAGGATAACGAAAGGACAAGAAAGGAAACTCATTCGAGTAGGAGGAGAAAAGACTCCGCGGATGTCCGGCTGATGATGATTGTTAACAAATTCAAAATTTTGATTCTCAATATAATTTTGCATAAAAGATTCATTGATTCGTATTCTACACTCTTCTTACATTACAGTATTTCACACCATAAAAGTCACCCATTGCCTTCAAACTCTAGTTTATCGCTGCTATCTTTGCTATCCATCTTTGCTGCCCCATCCGTATTGGTGGCAGTTAACACTAGGAGATATCGTCTGATCCGGATCCTAAGCTCACTCTAAATGATCAGTGTCTCAAAGTTATCGAAAGAAACAATTATCAGCTCCAACTTAACACTCACTCGCCTGCTTTCAGACAACTTACAACTTACACCATATATAATATATACATATATCTTGTGAAGCAGGACTTCCTTGACCTTGTTGCTACGCTGCGCTGCTTGCTCCAGTTACTGCATCCAGCTTTCCCCGGGACCCTTGGCACTGTCAACCTCATAAAGCTTATCAATTCTCGTTTTTTTCATTCGTTTTGGTTTTCTTCCTAAAGATAACCGACGCATCAGGTTTCAAGCGGATTTTGCACAGCTTGGTCTGGATCCTCGTATCCACTCTCCTGTACATTAATTGTACTTTGTACCTTTCTTTTGCAATTGCGGATATCATTGCGTATTAAATTTCCAACCTTCTCCACCAGGACCGCTATTACCCGCACATGAAAGTTGGTCAGGAACAAAGGAATCCTAAACACCTCGAATCCATTACCTTATAAAAGGGAAACAATTGCGTGAGTAGCTTTCCAAGACGAGTACACTGTGGGAATGAAGTACGGTCAGCAATTTCAGTCGGACTCTGTGCCACAATGGGCGCCATGTGAGTGTGAAACATTCTCGTTTTATTGGTGTGATAGCGAAAATATCATGACGCAGATCTGTACTGACACACAGCTTTCTCGCTCTGCGATTAGACAACCTTGATTATGATGAATTGAAGAATTCGATAAAGCACAATACCACCAGAGATTCTGGGAAATCGATCACTATTCCGGGTCATGTCGATACTTCTTTGGTCGCATTCGAGAATGAATTCTTTACAGAGTTATCAAACCAACACGATCGGGTCGAACTATTTGTTAAGAGCAAGAGTGAGGAGATTGGTCGCAGACTCCGTATGTTGAGGGTCAATTTGAGACTGTTACCAGCCAATGCATGCTAATGATTGAAAAACAGAATATCTATCGACTATTGTCCTGCGATTACTTGCAAGATGTGCAGAAAGCTCCAATGGGCAGATGACGAGGAAGCGGATGAACAAGTTTTTCAAGTATAACATGCAGATTGAGAATTGCGGGGAGGATCTTGCGAAATTGGATCGATTTGTTGAAGCCCAGCGTGTCGCATTCTACAAGTTATTGAAGAAATATACGGTATGGACGATTACATGTGAAATTGATAATGCAATAACTTATTTGATGTCGTTAGAAATGGACTGGATCTCGAAGACTCAAGGAACGATTCGAAGTTGAGGTATTGGGCAATCCAAAAAGCTTCACAAGACAAGATTTCGGTTCCTTACATTCTCAATATAACGATCTCATTACGCTTATCCGTGCTTCTACGCCAATGACGAGCGGGCCGTCTACTCCTAGTATGGGTCCGAGGAGAGACAGTCTCGGCCGTGCTCCATCACAAACACTACAGCGATCGCCGCCTCGACAAACATATTGGAACGAATACGACAACGGGAGTGATGTCGATCAAGACGAGCCATACTATATATATACAGATCCTAATGCGGAAATGACGTTTCCTGGCGCAGAAGTTGTAGCAAGTGCGATTCGACGAACAAAACAAGGAATGGGAAAAGTTAGAGGTTGGTTTATACCTCCCGGTTCATCAAAAAATCGCGAACGTGAGCCACTCTTGGGAAATCGAGATGGGGGATACTTTCAACAAAGTCCAAGCGGAACAGCCAATGGTTCGATAACCGATGTCGAAGACGAAGCGTATGCCTCCTCGGCAGATTTTCCGAATGGATATGTTGCTCATTATGCAACTTTCCCCAGCGTGGCGGATCAGCGATTGAGTCGATTCCAAGAACAAACTTTGTTATTTACAATGATTGCTTGCTTTTTCTTTTCAATACTATCTCAAGCTGCATCCACACTTCTCCTTGCAACAGGTCGACATGAATTAAGGACAGAAGTTGACTTGGGTGCACTCACGGGTGCCTTGTTAGGATTTGCTCTGGCTGCCGGTGGATTAATTTGCATGGCATGTCGGAATGAAAAGCTTGGTTGGGTGCACCGAGGAGTTGTGCTCATTATAACTGCTCTTTTGTTGATTGGGAGTATCGTGCTCTTGATTATGGTAATTGGGAATTAAGCCTCTCATTACGATCTCTAGCTAACGAACTACTTAAGACCCGCCGGTAGACACTATCCAGGATGGCGAGCGCTCGATGTAGTAGAGACAACTTAGCTTATATCATCAAGGTATCGTACATACTAGTACCATTGCTTTACAAGTTATTTGTCTCTCGATTTTAGTTTTTTCCTATGTGTTTCTTGTGCTATTTGCTTTACTCTGTCTATAGCGGGCGTAATTTGGCGGTTGATTCGTTTGGCATTTTGGTGTTTAGTATGGGAGGCACGTGCTAGACTGCGAGATTTGATCGAGCAATTAATGGGACTATCAAACGGGTTCATGGTCGTACTTTGACGACCTAACAATTTAGAATTGCATTTCAACATATAGAAGTGCGGGAATATTGGGAGTACGCAACGGCCGAAGGTGTGGATGGATTCAATGGAGCTGGGGATGAGGATTGGTGCATTCTGTGACGGGTTTGATGGAGTTGAGTCGGGTGGATCGATGTGGAGTGGAGTTTGTTGGTTGAAGTCAAGGGAGTTGTTGGTATGTGTGCTTTTGTACCGGTGTATTTAGGCAATGTTGAATGTGGCAGTCGCGCGCTGTGGCATTTAACATGATGGAGGTAGGCTAGTATAATACAACTGAATGAAATATGTTGAGTCAAAGTCCTCTTGTCTAGATGTTCTGCCTTGTGTACAGAATATCTGTTCACGTGAAGACATTATAAAAGTCTCAGTCACATCAGATTGCACTTTCGTATCGTGTCATATTATTTCGATACTCTTGTGTCATAGGTCATGTCATTCATCAAGTTTTGTGTTTCTGAAGGCACGGTGAATGCTTGGTTAATTGGTGGGGTTTTGAGTATACTAGAGCTTTAGGGGAGAGGGGAGAGGGGAGAGGGGAGTGGGGCGGATAGGGAGATGAGGTATTTAGCCTATGTAATGAAATGGATGGGGTGCCTGTTTCTATGATTCATGATGGAGTTTGTTGTTCATGGAAATTGTGGAGGGAAGGGTAGCTAGCTATTGCTTTCGTGTGGAGTAGTGCAGTCAGTATAGACGTGGTTAGTGGATAGTATCTTTGGTTTTTGCCGCCTTGTTGGGGATGAAGAGATTTTTTCTGTATCTGTTTCTAGATGTTGTTTAGGGGGAATGGAATGGAGAATGGAGGGAAGGGTTATTAACTTTGAAGGTGTATAGTAGAAAGAATGTGCTGGAAGAAAAGAGATAAGAGTAGGGAGAGAGAACGTAATGAGATATAGAAGATGTTATAGAATACAATAAACATGCATCCCCGACATCCCAATCTCAGTGTCTTCTAGGTCTAACAGAATAGCAAGACACTCGAAATCAAGATTCCCTATCCCCCCCCAACTTTCTCAATATCAACAACCCTCAAATCTCCCTCCCAAATCGACGGTACCACACCGGAGAAGTTTTTCTTTCTCTCCCACTTTTGATTTTGTAATGCATATCTATCGTCCATACAATGTCACACATACATATACCTATACGAACAGACGCGCGAACGAGAAGAGAAAAACCACAAGCGGAATCAGGAGGAACCAATAAGCCTCTCGATAAAGATTGACTCCCATAGTGTCAAACCCGCATGAGCGATCTAGATCTGGAAAGTAAAATATATGAATGACATGTGAATGCAGAGGAAGGTGCTAGCCTAAAGAGACATATATTATATAGAATTAGCTTAAAGCCAGAGCCTTTCGGGGTATGGCTGGTCCAATGGTAACCATGTCCATT
>PQXL01000618.1:0-18792 GCA_004916875.1 Botrytis galanthina
ATAAAATAAAAGAAGATAAATAAGATAAAAAATAAAAAATTCATATATTTATATATTTAAAGAAAAGAAAAGAAAAGAAAAGAAAATAAATGAATGGAGGAGGGGAGGGGAGGAGAGGCGAAGGGGAAGAGAAGGGAAGAGAAAGGGAGGAGAGGGGAAGAGAAAGGGAAGGGAGGGGAAGAGAGGGGAAAGGGAAGAGAAAGGGAAGAGAGGGGAAGAGAAGAGAAGAGAAAGGGAAGAGAAGGGGAAGAGAAAGGAGGTAAAAAGAAATATCTAGGAGAGAATGAGATTGAACGTTGAAAATGAGATTGAAAATGAGATTGAAAATGAGATTGAAAATTAAGAATTGAGAATATGACTAGATATATATGACGAGTTTATATTTAGGTATTAGGTAGGTGCTTTTTAATTATTGATTGGTTGATTGGTTGCTTTTGCTTGCGTTCTATTTGATTTTAAAGGGAGGGAGAGAGAGATAGGGGGGGGAGAGAGAGATACTTCTATACTAGAATGATACTTTTTATTTCCCAAGGAGTTGAGATATCTAACCTCGATATTCAACTCTTCATTCCATTTCATCTCATCTCATCTACTACACTTGAAGTATTCATCTTGTCTTAGAAGACTACACAAACAAGAAACACTTATAGATAATACCAAGTCCTAGGTAATTATTCCCTCTCAAATCCATCTATTCGCTTCTACTCTCCTCTCTCCACCGTCGATATTCCACATATCCCCCTCCCGTACTAATATTCAATTCATTTCCTCCGCGTATATCAAATGGAATCAAATTCCTCACTGATTCCGGCATATCTTCCCATCCTGTCCAATGCGTCCTATTTGCGTTTCCCAACTTAGTTGTTTCATCCGATGTAGATGTGAGATCATTTTCGCTAGCAGTTTTACTCTCCCCACACTTCTCCCCGCGGTTGAGTCGTCCTAGTCCTGCGGCAAATTCTTCAACCCATGTTTGTGCCACCGCGGCTCCGTTCTCTAACATGGCTTTGTACGAGGAGCGCCAATTTTCTTGCTGGTTTGCAAAACCTCGCGTTTCGATATCGCGCATTTGTTCATTGATGCCGACGATTCTTTTGCCGTCGAGCCCGCAGGCCGTAATGCGATCCCACCAGCCTCGTTCCATGACCATGTTGAGTCCCACGCCGTAGCTACTCACATTTCTCCGTAAGTGAACACCGAGACTTGCGATCTTTTCGCCTTCGTTCAACCAGACTCCGGGATTCTCTGTGCGTCCAAGGATCTCCAGGCCCATTTTGTGTAGAAGTCGGATGGTGGATTCTTCGAGGAGGTTTACGTAGCATTTTGCGCCGAGGTTGCGGAATGCGAGTAAGTCGATGATGGGATAGATGACTAGCTGGCCAGGACCGTGGAATGTGATGAGGCCGCCGCGAGGGGTTTGCACCACGTCAGCTATTTGTTCTTTCTTGGAAGAGGTGCTGAATGGTTTGCGAATGGTAGGGAGATGGGTAGTTGAGAGGGGAAGAAATGGTTCGCGAAGAGATTTGAGGACGGTTTCTGATAGGGGAGTTTGGAGCTCGCGCCTCCCAGTGGTATAGACGGGCGTGGGTTGGAATGTGAGGACTGTGGGGATTGGTGCGGGAGGTTTGAGGTCGGGATCTTGCTGAGCGGAGGATTCTACGCGCAGGATTAGTATTATGATAGGACAGGAGAAGGAGGAGGAACGTGATTTCAGAATAGGCATACCCTTTTTATATTCAAGCAGTCTGGATACGAGCGTGGATTGAATGGTTTGAGCAATGTGGAAGGGGGTAACACCGCTGAGATGAACGTGGCGGATGAAATTGCTCCGGACTGAGGGAGGAGGTAAAGGAGTCATGGTTTGGTAATCATGAGGAAAGAAAGGAGATCAATATAAAATGAGAGTAGCATGAGAGAAAATGAATGCGACAGAGTATTCTCAACGAGGACTTTCAATGCAAAAGAAAAGAGCAATGTAAATTTTGACAAGAATGAAAGAAATGTTGTAGAGGAGATTAGATAAGAGCTTTTCAAAATTGGCTACAAATAAGCCCAAATCTTATCCTTTCTACTTTATACTTACATTGATAAACGTACACATGATTATGGCAGCAAGAGAGGATACTTCCTCTATCCGTTTCATGAAATTGGGAATATGTGAATGAAGTTGTAGAAATCCATTGCTTTAGACATTTTGCGATCAGTTCGAGATGAAGATTAGAGCTTATCGAATATTATGTAATCAGGCATCATCGTTAAGATCAGATCAGGTAATGCCCCGCCATGCCCGATCTCCTCTTTCATTTTAAGCTTCTCTCCCATCGGTACTCGTCGGCTTCGACTTTTCTTGAACATACTAGGAACTTGGGCATCACAATTAAATTCAAATCATATTTCGAAGATACATTGGCACAACGGAATCATGGCGGAAGCTCCTTTGAATTACGAAGCCTCAGCTGGCACTACCAATCTCCAAGTCTCGAGAACCTTACCATCGGAAGTAGTTCAATGTTTAGAAAATGCTAGATTTGTACGTCGTCGCCTTTCTCAATTACATCTTCATAAGCAACACTGATAATATATAATCCATAGCTTCATCTCGCAACATGCACATCTCTCCGTCCTCACGTTTCTCTCATGAACTATACCTATCTGCCCAGCACCCCCTGGTCTCCCTTTCCCACCATCATAATGACGACGAATCCCTCCTCGAAGAAAACCCACAACCTTCTCGAAAACCCACACGTTTCGTTATTAGTCCACGATTGGGTCTCGCATAGGCCGCCCACGGGAAACAGAGCTACGAGTCCGCCGCGGAACGCGGGAGGGAGAAGCAGTTTGGCGGAAATGCTGATAGGGTTGAATACGAGTGCGATTAGTAGTATTAGTGCGACGATTAATGGGGAAGCGAGGATAGTCGAAAGGGGAGGAGAGGAGGAAAAATGGTTGAGGGAGAAACATCTGGAGAATTGTGTTTTTCTTGGAGAGGAGGGAGTGAGGGCTGGAGAGGGAGATGGAGGAAGAGTATTTGTGGAGGGAGAGGAGGTTAGGGTTGTGAGTGTGAAGGTTGGGGATGGGAGGGTTAGTGATTGGAAGGGTGCGGTTAGGGATTGGATTTTGGAGGATGATGGGGAAGGGGGAAATAGTACTGAGGGTGAAACTTTATTGAATGGTGTTCATTAAGGTGGCGATTGGGAATGAAGTACAGAAAGTTGATTCGATATAAATTGAAAGTATATCACTTTTTATGGAGTCATTCAGAGTAAGACAAGCAGTGCAAGGGCGAGTTGTCTTCGAAGTCACTGGCTCATCCATGAATTCGAGCTCCATTCAGGTTTCTATCAATTGCTTGCATTAATTTCAAAAATGGTGTTTAACCAAAGGACAATGAAAATTCAATATTATACCAATAACTCATTATCAGGTTTGAGAAGAATGCTTTTGCGTCAATGAGATTGACAAGAGCACATCGGTAACTAGATATACCGCTTAGTTGCTGTGAAATGGAGACTTGGTGTCACACATTTTCCTTGATCTCTTATTTCCTCCAAAATTTGGGCAAAGAGGTTCAATAATCTCTAGGCCAGGCCAATTTATGATTAAATTTCAAGTTTCTAAAGTCTCTGATTTGTCATACAGTTCGGTCACGTCTCTCGCTTGAGGGTGGACTCAATGATTTCTTCTTGTTGAACTATTGTAGTCATTGATTTGATTGTTTGGATTGAAGTATAACAGAATATCTAGGTACACAAGTGTGTATAATCTAGTAGTCGATAAAGCAAATAATTCTTATGGCATTAACATTGAAATCAAGACTTGCATAGAACGCCAGAGGAAAGATGGGGGAACTTATGACAGCGAGTTCTACGATATTGAAGCTCTTGACTCGTCGCTCACTAATAAATATTCATCTTCATGCCTACCTCTTCGAGCACCTTACAGTGATAGCAAGGAACCAGAAAACAGTTTGTAGAGGGGCTATGAATCAGTGCAATTGTTGTTGTTATTTTCTGCATCGAGCACGAGATATACAAACCTTGAATGATGCTTCTTATTCGGAGGAGTCAATCTGGTAATTGGGTGTCTGGTAATCATCAAGTGTCCGCTTAAAGTAGTTTACAATTGAGCTAGGAGAGTTGAGACTGAAGACTGACACCTTGTTTTCTCAGTTTTGCATTGGGATGGGAAATTGTACAATGTTTCAAGTCTCAGTCCCGCAGGAGTATGTTGAAGCAATTTTATCATGATCTCTTGTCGGCAGATTGGTATCACGTCTTTTATGTCTGCCTACCTAGCTCTGCTTTTAATATATGAGAGCTCCCCTGAACTCGCGACTGATTAGAATGATACCGAGGTCATTCATCTTGAGTGAGAAGCCAAATTAGCTACTTGAAATATTGCTCTGCTGGGTACGTAGTTGAAGAAAAATTTGATAACGCAAATTACAATGAATGAGGACGTCTATCTTGGGGATCAATAGCCATCTAGTGATTACCCCCCATCTTGCAAATTATTTGACCCATTTCTCTCAATGTCATACGTTCACTAGCCATCGAACTGACAAGCGAGGAAATTTCTATCATTAAAAGCATCCCCCTTCATCTCTGTCTCTTCTTCTTCTTCCGTCTTTTGACACACGACACCACGATCCAGTCCTTGTGTTTCTTCGCTTGATTACTACCCCTGATTATCTCCACCGGAATTATTCTCTTAAATATTCATAAAGTGGTAGAGTCATTCTTTTCTTCCAAATGGTATGTTTGAAGGCTTGGCTGACATCTTGAAAGGGTGTTCAAAATCAACAGAACATACACAGAAGTTTCCCACTACCAATTTTGTGACTCTAGAAAGCTGTTTCGAGACATTTTAACTAACAAAATCCCACTAAGAAGTCTATCCGTCAGCTCATTAAAGTCTTCATCATGGAAGGCAAACCCAGTAAACCCATGATACTAGATCGTCTCACACTGGACATTTGTTTCCGATGAAAATTTCCATTGTATACTTACTCTAATATAAAACCATCCCCCCCTATGATTGGTTTAACGCAGTGGGCGAAGGAGCCATTGGTATCGGTACGGCTAGAGGTACGCTGCGGTCACAAAGCAGCAAGGCATGGAGATTCATTGAATTCAAAAATGTCCGCTATGTCAAAGGCTCCGAACGACAAATCGGCAGGGAAAAGGGTGAGTGTCCAAACGCGGAGGAGGAACCCTTAAGTTAGGGCCCTGGCTGGTTAGATAATTTAGTTGCGGATACGGAGAGGCGAAAGTCTTTGTTTATTCTCCGGAATGGATTCAATCACAGTACCCCGCGTAAAAAGCTTGATATGAATTGGAATTGAAGGTAAGTTATGATACCCTACTCACCGCGATCGAACTCATCATGACGCTTGCTTGTAGATTCCTTGTGCGTTCTACCTTCAACGCTCGACTCTTTGTCATTATAGGCTGGGATCATATGAGCGATTGGCTTTTTTGAGACAATGGTCGAGAGAAACTCATGAATAGTAGCTCTAGATCGATATCCTGATTCTGGTGGTCCTTCATTATATACTCTTATTTTCTCTCGGTCAACGTATTTCCACCGGGAAACTTTTATTTTTGAGTTTAGTGTAACATTTTAAGAATCGAGACTTGGAATATGTTTAGCAGGCTCTTCGTTACAATATTGTGATGTATCCTGCGAGGTGTGCTTACATCGGGAGAAATCCAGGTGATAGAGCTAGATATTGTGGGGCTTCGAAGCATGATATCAGATCTCACAATTGTTTTGCGGGACAAGTTTCATTCAAAGAGCGACAGAAATAGATTTTGCAACGTTGGATTCTAGATTTGAATCTTTCATTGAATATTATTTTTATTTTTCCTGAAAGTGAAATTGTATCACTACCACATCGAGACTGTGATACAAGAACCTCGGGATATAACAGCTCTAAATATCTCAAGTGAGTAGATGAGATGGTATCTTAGTGCATCGGTACATGATTCCGGAAGTATCACCACTACAAGATATCTTTTCACACACGCGGCACACACACACACACACATCAAAATCAGAAGATTGAAAGATGGAGAAAGATTTCATAAATAGCATGTTGAATGCCACTCCCCTACTGCGACTTCATCATAAAAAAAAGGTAGATACAAAGAAGAGAAAAATATATATAAAAAAGAGAAGCAGAAACCGTACCATCATCCAAAGAGACGTACTCCATCGATTTCTTCCATCACATCCCTCCCAGCCTCCTCTCTCCACTGTTCATATTCTCTCATTTCATACTGTTTCACATGATCTCCACTCACTATTTCTCTCTTCTCCCTAAGCAATCTTCCCCAAAACAAACGACAAAGCCAACGATTGATACTTCATCACATAGGTCAAATGGGCCAAGGTATCCAATCCCGAGCAACAAAATGGATCTCCGAAATCGCAGTACGATTTTACGATACTCGAATAGGCTGTGAGCGATTGATCGCTCGAGCGGGGAAAAAGTCCGTTTTGGAAACAGGTTCCGACGTGGAAGGATTGTTGATTGACCATGTAGCGGGGATCACCCATCTATTTGAAGAAATCGTTAGATGTAATGTTATATGAGTGTAAACTGTAGGAGAAGAACAGCGGCCAAAAAAGAGAAGGAGAAGAAGAAGGAAGTATATACCATAACAGCAGCTTTAACATGCGAACCATACGCAGAATCAATCGCCGGAGTTTTCGTTCCCAGTGTTCCGCCGCCTCCACCGCCTAGCGTATCACTGATACATTCCGCTGTACATTCATCACAAATCAGTATTCCATATAAATAATACAAGACGTAAATCAGGAGAAACCCACCACCCTGAGAATAACCCAAAAGAACAATTTTCTGCGACGGACACGCATCAACGGCCGCGATAATATCCGCCTTCATGGCCGCAACCCCACTTGCAACACTGGGTGCGTAAGGAGCCAGCACCGCCGGATAGGAAACCGAAGTCCGCGTGACCGATTTGCTAGTAGCGAGTTGGATGGCGGAAGCGAGGGAACCGATGATACCTTCGCCGGGAAATTCGGTGGATGCGCGCGCGGTGATGATGCGGATGTCGGTGCAGGCTGCGGTTGCGTTGACGGCGGAGGTTTCGGGTACGGGGATGGGAAGAGGGAGAGGGTTTGCGTGGACGAGGGAATGGGAGAAGATGGAGAGGAGGGAGAGTAGTGCGAGTGGTGAATGCATTTTGAGTGGTGTGTTGTAGGAGAGTAGCTGGATTAAGCTGGATTAAGCCGGGCGTGGTTAAGAGAGAAGTGAGGATGAGAGATAAAGAATCAGAAGAGAAGAGAAGAGAAGAGATGAGATGAAACTGATATACAAAAATCAGAGGATATTCAAAGCTCATATATATTTACACTTCCTTGGTAAGTTTCGCCAGCCGCATCCCATTAACTTGGCTCACATTACATCAACAATTCTTACCCACAACACTAAGCCAACACCTAGACGAGGGAGAAAAACAAACTCATCACTTGCTAGCTTAGAATTCCCGAGGTATTCGTCTAGCATATATGAAGGGGTAAAAAGCGGGTCTCCCCGCCGAATATTCCTTTTGCGAAGAGACGCTCTCCCGTTGTACCAAGTGGGTACCAGATACTTCACCGCATTGCTTTGTTTCCTACTAAAAATATGTTTATATGACTTCTAGCAGGAGCAGATACACAAAATTGATATGTCACTGTCCTGATGTTGCCCCGAGGTGTTCTTGGAGTCTGCAATGCCGGGAATTAGTGCTTCCTGTCTACACCTCGTAGATGCAAACCGATGTGAGCCAAGAATGCGGGGTATTCTCATCCAATCTTTGATTTCCAATATCATTCCAACTGAATGCAAGAACGGTACCCACCCCTCTTTACCATCATCATCTGAACTGTCAATTAAGCGGTTGTTGACATTGCATTGAAGAACATGAAAATACCTCGGCGCTTTGTTGTTCTCCAAGAAATAAGAAATACATCATAAATTTGAGGGAAGCACTAGGAAGAACACCAAGAAGGAGGATGAGTTTCGCAAAAAAATCCAAAATCAAGACGTTTTTTTCACATTAGTCAATGTCATTATGACAAGGTTTCCCCACAATTTTCCAATATGACTGCCGCCACGCCATGACACTTGCATGTAGATCGTGATCCACGGGTAAGGTTCAAAGATGAATTGGGATCATAGATTGCAGTTTCTCAAAATAACATTACTCCTTTCATCTCATATAAATGGGGCTTTGTCTGGTCTAAGCTATGATCTATCGTTGAGTTTCCAAAAATTTCTTGATCTGAAAGTAAGTGGAGTAAATTGTTTCTTGAAACAGGATCCCTGAGCCAATCGCATCTTTAACGAGAGTGTCCATGATAGAATTAAAAGAAGCATATACAATGATGCCTTTATGCAATTATCTGAGTACAGTGTGAAACATCTAACCACTCTGCAATATCATGCCGAGGTATTTTTGCCATGTGAGGGACTTCAAATAAACATTAACGTAGAACATCAGATGGTGCAAAACAGGTTGAGTGATCTTGTAAGTGATTGGTTCATAGGAAATGCAGCATCTCGCATGCGGCTTTCCCCACAATACGGGATCCGATAGACTAGACTGGAATGATAGGGCTGGACGCGGATTGTCAATAGATATAATACTTCGAAAATCAGTTTGCTTAAACGAAAGCCCAATCGACCGAGGTATGCCGTAAATTCTACTAATAAGCTGTATGATCCAGATCATGGGTTTTCAAGACTTTTTCCGCAGTCATGATTTTCTTTTCCACTCATGAAGGTTGACATTTGATCATTCGTAATTCTGGATGCTCGGCATGCAACTCATAACAACTCTGCCATCTCTCTCTCAGGCACTAGACATCAAAGAATAGCGACCTGAATTTGCGTCATCATGTGTGCAGCCTTCCCCGAACCATACATAAAATTTAACACCTTTGACCATTGTCCTTCAGCCGCTGTCAAACTTCGCGAGTTTTCCAATGAGACTGCATATATTCCAACTGGTAGAATTCAAATATAGACCCGAAATCCTCTGAGAATATCAAGCCAGGAGAAGTTATATATGATTTAATGATGGGTCGAGATGCTAGATACATGACGCAGATCTGAGGAAAGCCAGAAGAAGCTCTTTTGCTCGCTGTCATGCCACCGAGTAGAATGGTAGGTGAAGGCTGAATACGCTCCAATAAGGACAAATTTCTAGAACAAGATACAAAACGTGTTTAGCCAGCCAATCGCAATTTTGTACCGTTTCGGTTAGCCCTGATTAGCTCGATCTGGAATTTGACTGCGCAATTGGCCGCTAACCGAGTGTGTTCTTTCAATCTTTTGATAGATAACGACCTCTCCTTTGATATTTAAGGTCGACTGTTCGGAAGCGATTCCCAATCATCTGTACCAGTCAAGTCGTCTATATCTAGAATTCTGGATGTACCAGGAGCCCAGATTCATAGGATCATGCTAAAAGCGATTAAAAATAGTTTCACTGGATTCCATATCTTGACGTATCAAAATAAATGAAGCAGTGCACTTGGAAAGCACTTCATCGCATGCCAAAATAATCGACCCTGTTCACATATCAGTAATTGCTCTCTAAATACTAAACAGCAGAAACTTACCAGTCTGCTACATCTAGAGTCGAAGGAATCATTTGTTGAAAGTCCGGCTGTATCCAGTATGCCATCTGATCTGGAGACATGTAATTCATGCTGCCAGGAAAATTAGGGTCTTGATATTGAACAGTTTCCTGGTTTGGATTCGGTATTGCGGCAGTAGGCCACAAATCATCCGAGACGAAATATTCACCTCCATGCATTGATTGAGTAGTTTGATTTCCAGCTAGTGGCGCAGACGGTATGCTCGTGGGCGAAACACCGTCGTTGTTACCACTTGATGTTCGACCCTCATTTGAAATACTTGTACCCTTTCCTGATACGAAATTTAGAGTTGCTTTTTGGTGTGCTAGCAAAGAATGGGTAAGTGGAATACTGTCTTCCTTGGCCTCTCTAGCTGATTGTGATGATGATGATGGCTCTTCAATGAAACTAAACACAGGCACTGTATGTTCACCAATCTTCTTGAATCGTTTGGTACCCTCAAGGGTATAATTTGCAAATCCTGCTGCTTTCAAAATCGTCTCGAAAAGACCTCTAACCATCTTAGCCACTAGCCATACATCAGAGAGCTTGTCCAGAGCAGACATGCAAATTGAAGTCCTTTTACGAGCATCTGAATTTGTTGATGGCAGATAGATTTGTAGTTCATAGACATGCATGATCAGGGCAGACAGTAAAGAGTATATTCTATAACATCATTAGCAACCATAAGATATCTAGTGTACGCGACATTTGTCCTTACAAAAATGGAGGAGCATGCCTTAACTCGTTGCGTGCAATCATATTTTCTGCAACGGAAGTAATTGCGCTTGCAGATTGAAATGCAGGGTGCTGTGAAATATCAAGCTTCTCGTGAAGTTCAAATGACGACTTGACAGATGGCAAGTAGGCACGATACAAGAGGCACCTTGTAGTATGGTATATGGAGTACAAATACGAGGACCAGAAGTTGTTGTTCGAAGAATTCCATCGAATCTGTCTGGGGCAATTCTGAAGCCATTCATTTAAAGCTTGATCGCACTGTTGTAGGATGAGAGAATTATTGCCATGCTTCTTGGATTGTAAAGAGTAATGCTGAAAGAGTATGTCATCCATGATCTCGCATATTTTCACATAGTGGAGAAAGAATTGCACTTGTATTTCATCCTCAGGTCCCGTGTGATCGTCAACAAAATCTTCTTCCCGGATCATTTCTAAATCGGAATCTTCCAAATTGATATGTGCTGGGCGTCCAAGGGCAGTTGCTACTGACCGATCTCTGATGTATAAAGTCCACCAGATTCGTTTCCAAAGCCTTTTATCTGCGGGACTGAGGCGAGAGCCACGAGGATTTCGGTGCATTCCGAATCCTTGAGCGATAGTAGTCGCCAGCCCATTCCAATAGAAAACATTTTTCGTAACCACTCCTGGCTCTTCCCAGTACTATTTTGAAATAGTTAGTATTCTAATCAATGACGCAAATACAAGGTACCAAGTACGTACCCATCCTAAAAGAATGAGTGCCTGAACTATAACAACCCGATCTTCCTCATAATCAGCATCATAAAGCGCTTTTGCTCTTTTGTAAAATATTGTTGCTGCTGGAATAGGAGAACCATTTGCATCCAACAGCATTGATGTAGTGCAAACTCTAGATCCAGCTAATAAGATTGCTTGCATTAGAAGTAAAGGAGGCTGATTGTCGAGGTCGTGCCAACGTTGCATGAACCACGATTTATTAATGATTGGAATGACCGGAGCTACCCATTTAAAATACGCATCAATCAGTTCCTCACACAGATCTCGAGGAGGAAGTTGTAGTGCACCTCGCTTTGCAAGGATATCCATCTCTTCCGGGTTCATTTTCGTCGCCATGCGTTGATTTGCGGCGTCCTCCGGTAGAGGATAGTGCACAGCGTCCGTTGTGCCATAATAGTCCTTCATGAGCATCGCCAATGATGATTTTTCCTGTAAGTATGCTACTTTTCCAGGATTTTCAATTGCCGATGAAGAAATTGATGGGGTTATTAATTTGACGTATTGTTTGGTACTATCAGGTTGCTGCTTGATGTCGTGACCAGCTTGAAGAATCAGAGAGGCAAAATCATCGTGATTTGACGCGACTGGCCGAGGAAGCTCATCATCATCATTCTTTTCCTCTTCTCCATCGCCGTTATCATCGGCATGATTGCGCTGCTTAACTCTATATTTGTGTAAGAATACAAAAGCAAAAATTTGAGGGGTGAATTTCAGCAGGATCTTGGTCTGAGTACTGACAATGAACTGGCGGACTTTCTTCTTCCGGCGGACGTTCCTTCCCTGCTCACGTTCTTCTTTCGCGGAGGAATATTGCAGTCCAAGAAGAATGCTTCACAATTTGTACACTACAAAATCGTGGAGTTAGTATTGCCTATTAGGAACGAAACCCGGGGAGGAATAATGAAAATAAGATGTCGTTGCTGTATAGGGAAGTAAAAAGAGTACATGGGACGAAACACAATAATGGCGGGTGGAATCAGGGTATATTGTTGAAGTTGGCATCTCAAGCAAAGGAATTGGTGAATTGTGTATACTCACTGGGATTCCGTGAGATCCTGCGTCGCATCGCACCTAGTTCGCGTCAACGATATACATGGAAGTATAATTCCAAGCAAGATTTCATACTCTTCTTGAATGGCACATCTGTTCAGGAACACCGTTAGTATCGACTGCCATCTAGAGTGATGACGGTACTTACCCCGCATGCTCTACCTGCCCGAGGTCTTCATCTCTATTTAGCACATTATAGATAGGAAGAAAACTCTATTCATGGAGCCCTACCTGCGAAAAGTTCGACGACATGGTAATGGAGTGGACTTTGTTGACATGTCTTCTGTCTTGTTATGTGAAACGCCATGATTTCCCAAGTATTCCTCTTCAGAAGGATGTTGTTGGTGTTCAGGAGCAAACTGGAGACCAGTCGAGGGATTCATCGTTGAAGATATCGTTCTCGAAGACAAAAGTTTGAGAAATTCTCATGATATGAAGTCATGATGATGATGAGCGAGAATATTGTTTGGGCTCCCTCCAAAATATGGGGATTCCCGATATTAATGATTTCTAATGCTCGTATTTAGTATTTAGGTGATGGTTGTTTAATAGTGTGGGGTGTGGGAATAAGAAGAGCTAAGGTCTGGTGGGTCGGTCGATACTTGTAACTTCATGCATGTCCCTGAAATTCTTGGAGTCAGGAATAGTGCGGCACAGATCTAACTACCCCTTACTCTCACAAGCCTGGACGATGTACGGATGGCAGTATGAGATATCGCGTGGCACCGAGGCTCTAATGTTGATGGTCATGGAGAGCGTTTTGACTGCATCATGGATAAGAATTCATCGGATTGTTCTATCATCCTGACTCCTTCAAAGAAAAGGTTCGGTTATGAACTGCTAAATCTCCCTATACAGTTGGCTTATTCCATAAGCTATTCAAGCAGTCCAACCTCATGCTCCAGATGTTTACAAGCTAGAACAATCATTCGGGTTAGATTGCAAGACAGATTAGATAGCTCATGGGTCTGTTATCTCATGCAAATCGCCTGTACTGAGCATTTTGGACCATCACTGGTGCATCAAATAATTAGCTCTCGTCGGCAATTTTTTCCTTCTTTGCTATCAGCTTCCCCATATCTGCTTTCGTACATTCACCCTGATTTTGTGCCGTTGCTCGTGCAAGCGTGACATCAGCCTCATTTCAATCTTGTAACCGCAATACTTCCTCACCTCTTACATACAACTCGGACAGCCCAAATTGGGTGTTAGATTGACCTGATCTGTTTGTTGTTCGGGGATCAATAGCAATGGGCACCAATGTCACTTCCAGGTCGTAAGACTCTAGAACAAGGTCTCATCGTGAAGTCTGAACGGCATTTTAAATTAATTGATAATTACAGGCTATCTTAACAACCTGTAGGGTATTGAAACTCCTCCAGAGAAAAAGAAGTTAGGGGTAGCGAGGAACTGAAAGCGTGGGCCAAAGACGCATAGCACACTAATAAATTTGCAAAGATTTCCCATTCCCACCGACCGAAATATTACTCTGTCTGCCTCCGATCGAACTTCTACGATTCGGCGACTCAGAACGCACTTTGCGCTGTAGGTTCATCGCTCTTCCATTTCCAGTGCTTTCTGCGTCAGACTGATATGTGTAATTGGTCGGTCTGTTCATCTCTGCGGTGTCCCTCGCAACACTATAATGATCAAAAACTTCCTTAATCAGGCCATCTACCTCTGATTCACTGATTGTCTCTCCCCATCCAATGGCCAGCCTGGCATCGCATTCCTCGATAAAGTCTTGGACTTTTCGCATCTCAAACTCGTCTTTGCGTAATCGATCGGGCAACCCTTGACTCTTCAGGAGTCCTAGGACTCCAGCTAAACATGTGTTGGCAACTCCCAGTATAGGAACTGCCTGCGGATATATTTGGGATAGCTGGCCGAATGAAGCGAGGACACCACCGATAAAGAGCTGCGAGAGTATAGAGATATAGTATACGCCTTCCATGAAATGATACTGCAAGGAGAAGTTGCGTTGTTGAATAAGAACGGACTTGTAAATACCGTAGGCATTTCCACGTAGACTTTCGAAGTCAGAGGGTGGAGAATTGGCAGGTGAGGTTATGGGAACATTGATGCCGACTGCGAGACGAAATTTCTGGAGGGCAGGTGGAAAGAACGATGCCGAGGATGAGGTGGATGCATGGCGGTGATGCGAAGGAGCAAGCTCAGATAAGAGAGGGGTATTTTCTGCGGACATATTGAAAGTTGATTGAATCTAAAGGACTTACTGCGTAGTTTGATGGGTTAGAAGAGAATTAGGGGTACAGAGACACGGGGGAATATATATGCATTTGCTTGTCCCATCATGTCCTCTTGTTGATAGACAGAAAAACAAAGTTCACGCGACTAAATCATGATCGAGTCTGATTCAGTAATTACGACCAAGGTAGGTCGCTCCCAGCAGCATCGTGATAAATGATCATTACCTTCGTTCGTGATCAGACGAAGCTTCCCCCTGATGACCCAGTCTATTATTTAAAGGAAGGGAACATGAGAAACTCGAGGTCGATATGAAGCATTTTCATGGTTGAGGTCTTAAGTTGTGAATAATTGTCGCCTGAACATGCCCGTATTATAGTGTCGGTAAATCCCGACCGAGATCACGGCCAACCCTCACCATTTGCCGATTTAACTTTTCCAGTGAGCTTCCATTCAGATTGTAAGATCTTACCTACTACCATCTTATTACAACAACCACGAGTTATATCATCTCTCTCCATCGTGCTTTTGAGCATCACATTCCAATACCGATCCCTTCGTTTGCCGACGTGGACAGGACTGGGTCTTGCAGATCGCTACAGAAAGCAGCCAGCCTCTGCAATTCAAATAGTGATTACCAGGACCCTGATTAAAGGAGGCTGCCTGTGGTGAACGTGATCACAACTGGCATGACGAGTCATCGCGTGAATGAAATTTGGACTGGGAATGGGATGCACTCAGGTTTTATTACTCACGTCCAGGTAGAGAGATAAAGTTGGTTTACACGTGCTCAATCCAATTATCTCAAGATTCGATTATTCGAGGTATTTTGTGTGGTTTATTAAACATCTCAGACTTTGCATTGATTTTTTACTACACGATATCGCGGCCCATTTAGTGCTGGACCCAACTAAATAGCTGTTCGAATTTTTCATCCAGACAAATGAAGAAGTTTCTTTCATTCCACGAGGCGAGGAGGCAAAGTAATCTCTTCCCTACATACCTAGTAAGATTACTTCTCTGGGTGATCAAGCTCGAGCTGATTCTCCAGCTTCGACGCGCTTCTGAGGCGTCGTTCTGTACGTCGAAGGAGTTATGATGTATATCAAGAATCTACTGATAGCTCAGAGATGCGAAGTTGTATCTCCTATGATCCAGAAGATGGCAGCAAATTGTATCTCAGTGTTCGACGACACCACACTGAAACCTCAAGAAAAGATCGAAAAATTCATTCCAAATATCAACTTCACACACCGTCGCGCAGAATCAAATCATTTTTATTTACAACACACTTGCACTGGAGCAGTCAAGGAGACATTATTAAGTCTTGGATATACAGCTCGCAAAAGGAATAAAATATATACGGCTTCATCGATCTATTGAGAATTGAGAAATCGAGCAACCACCGATTGTGATGCCATCGCCACGAAGCTGACTATCTACAACCTACGTACCCTAAATGCCCATTATCACCGGAGAATTAAAGTTGGAATCAAGCTCGTGGGTCTCAAGATGATGTGATGAATCCTGGCATATTTATGAGATCTTCTCTTTCGGGTTTCAGATGTGAGATAAGCCAAGGATGAGAAATCCACATTGTAAGGAGGCACAACACATCGTTTGATATTCCGTCCCATCTTTCATTCTGTTTGATCTGATATAAATATCATTCTTAAATTTGGATACAGTTCATCCATTCTTATCCCTTTGCCAAACAATCTGGACGTTCCGGTCATGTTTTGTGTGTGACACAGTAACAACTCAAGTCAGACTTGACTAGATATCATTCTCTGTTGCAAGACTGGCAGCAACTCGTTCACACCCCAGATAAATTTTTGAAGTTTTGTTTCCTTTTACTATACTAGAGGATTTCGAAATAAATTGCTCGTATGTTGGGGCAATTGCATTTATTGAAATGCAAGTTAAATGTCATAATTTTGTGGAAAGTAGAGTAGGTAAGCCTGTCAAACGACCCCGCGTTTAGAATACTCCGGACCCCTGAAGGATTGTGCCATTCATATTTCATAGATCTCATCCTCCAATAATGGCTCGTATCACATATCTGATTCTCAGGAGCTCTGAGTTTCGAACGTCCCGCTGCCGTTCTTCAAAATGATATATAGATTATGGCAATAATTAAAAACTCTTTCTCATCCTTATCCTCACTTACACTCCTTCAGCTGTGCTGTAATTCCCTTGTTGCTGGCCACTCTTCATTTTATGTTTATAATATGTTATTTCGTTGATAACTTTAATCACACTTATTATTCTATTGTCTAAGGAAGCGCTTCCTCCCGGGATTCTTGTAACATAAAATCATTGTGAAGTCATGCGATTTCCATCCTTCTCTCTCGCCTTTCTTGCCTCACACTTTGCGAAGGGTGATTTCATACTTCCTCACCCAAGGAGTCATGTTTCTACCGGCTTTCCAACTCAGATATCCTGGTCTACCGATCTGGTCACTGGCCCAGTTTCTTTATTTCTTGTTCCAGCAGGGGTGCAAGATGCTAGTGCTTCTACATATACTATTGGGAGTATGTTTAACAAGATCTTTTCACTGCGCATACTCTCAAGAGTCAGCACTAATTGCCTGCATAGCTCAAATTCCAAATGATGGGATGTATCAATGGGTTCCACGCGACATGCTAGATACAGCGGAATCATATTTCTCTATACTCATGGTCGATTCCAAAGATCTTAAAACAGTATCCGATTCCTTTCTCTTAGTTGGTCTGCAATCTTTTCAGCCAGGCGGTGAACTTCGCAGAAGAGTCAATAGCGGTACAAAACCGTCAGATAATGGCAAGAACGAAGGGTACAACAAATCCAATTCAACGGAAACGAAAACGGTAAAGTCAAAGAATAAAGAAGCTTCGAAGTCTGCAGTCCGGGAGACTAGTTTGTTGGCTTGTAGTGCTGTAGTCACAAAGACCAAATATATGTATTTGGGCGCTACGGACGGGGCTAATACTAAGACGAAAAGCTCAGATAGATCGGAATCAACCGGCACTTCGGCATCTTTGGCTTTTTACCTTGATAGAAGGACTACAGATATTCCCGGCTCGTCTAGGTATATGAACCTGGGTAAAAGGTTTCCGGCGTCTAATAGTACATCCAGCTCAAAATCGACGTTCCAAAATTCTGGGTTGAAACATAACTACGGATCAAATTCTTCGTCTTCTACTTCTGAAGCTAAACCCCAGAAAAGCTATGACTCACAATCCTCGTCGTCTGGTTCTACCTCCGAGAAAGGCTCTAGCTCGAAACACTCAGCATCTAATTCCAACTCGAAAGGCAGCTCCGGCTCAAAATCCTCATCTTCTGGACATGATTCAAAAGGGACAAAAGATTCATCAGGCTATGAATCTGGATCTAAAGAAAGCGATGGATATGGACATGGAGATGGACACGGATCTAGCTCTAGTTCTAAATCCGGTCACGAATCTAACTCTACACTGGGACATACATCTACAAGAACTGACTGCACGTTGGTAACTTCCACAACTATCATATATGTGTCTTCTAGCAGAAATACTCACACTCAAGAGGTGTGTATGATTTTATCATCCTTCCCAGATTCTTGTCATACTTTCAGCTTTTCTTTGCATCATGAACTTCCCGAAATTCAACTAATCCGCTCACAGACCAAAACACACACATCCAACATCGATAAAACCACCTCGATACAGACCAACACAATCATCAGCACCGCCTCCGAATCCCTCTTCTCTATCTCCACCCCCACAACTCTGACATTATCCTCCATCTTAACATCGACCTCCCCATTACCCGCCTCGACAATTTCCCTCGCTGCTATATCCACAATCGCAACAAGTACGGTTCAAATCACCCAAATCTCTCACATCTCCAAGACGTCTCAATTCTCGAGTCTCGCAACTCCTGAATTAACTCAATCTATCCCCCTCTTTTCCTCCTCCATTAGCATTCCCTCAATCACCTCAATCTCTACACCTCCACCCCCCGGACTCACCTCCCCAGAAACCACAGTTGTAGCCAGCGTTCCCAGTATATCCCATACACGAAGCACAACAATCGCAATAACCACATCCAGCATCCCACCAATAAGCCCATTTAACACAAACCCACCCACTCCATCCCCATCCCCATCCCCACCACTACCCCCGTCTCCCCCCCTCCCTACAACCACAACCTCATCCGAAATGCAAACTACCGCTCTCCCCCCCGTAACACTCACAACCCTCTCTAGCTCCACCACTTCATCGACAGTATACAATCTCACGGTTCAGAGTGCGTCGGGAACGGCGCTGTCTGTTTTTACTGGGGGTGGGGGGTTGCGTTATGCGGGTTTGAGAGAGGCTTTGGTGATGTGGGTGGGATTGGGGTTGGGGCTGGGGCTGG
>PQXL01000619.1:0-18737 GCA_004916875.1 Botrytis galanthina
ATTTATATATAAATATCAAGTTTATATAGATTCAATTTAGGGATCCTTAGTTAATAGAAAATCTATTCAAAGAATTGCAATTATCAGATATAAAAAAGCTATAATATAATTGTTAACAAAACAGAAATCGATATTTCTCTATACAATGAAAATTGAGATTATAGTAATTAATAAAAAAGCAAAAGAAATTACCTAAATAAAAAAGCTAATAAAAGATTTAGAAAAATATTTCGAAAATAAATTATTTATCCCAATTTTATATTGTAATAACACTAATAGAATTAATTGAATATAAAAAAATAAATTCTATAACAAAACAAAGCACATTAATATTCGATAGTATTACATTTGAAAAGATATAATGGATACTAAAAGACTATATATTATATAAACTTTAGGAATTAAATAGATAGCCAATATTCTTACAAAACAATTTATATATTCTAACTTTATAATTTATAAAAAAAAACCTTGAATTGAATTTGAAAAGTTAATTTACTAACTTTATTAAAATCTGGTAAAGTTATATATATAGTAATTTATATAACAATTCACTTAATAAAAAATACAGAAATCTAGAGTTGATCAATAAAGTTACTTTTATATTTCACCTACTATAAATAAGAGAAGAGTATTCTTATATTATAATACAATTAAAGATTATAAAATAATCGAATTCTATAGGAGATATAGATATTATAGGCAACTCAAAGAAATTGATATTATTATAGAAATTAACAAGACTCTTTCCATCACTTATATATAAACAAATTCTATATGTTTTACATAATCGATTCGATTATAAAAAGGATATTAGAAAATATGTGATATAGTATATAATATAGCATGTGCATTATATACATAAAAGGTTTTATATATAAATTCTACTTCAATAATATACTAAGAATATAGATTATATTTTTAATATAACATAATATATGCATAACTTGCTGTCTATTTCTGACAAATATAAATCTTTATTATATTATTAATATTTTAAGATTTTATTTTTTAAATTCAATTAATATTCAATTAAATATTCAAATTCTTCAAAAATTTGATAATATCTTCTGATATTATTGAAATCCTTATAGTCTAATTTTGAGATTATTATTATAATTTTTGAATTTATAATCGATTTTTAATTCAATAAATCAAAGTGTGCAAGATACAGGGTTGTGCAAGATACAGGGACATCGGTTACCCAAACCCCTTGCATTTTACAATTAGCGGCAGTGCTTATTAATTCTGCCACTCTGCCACTATAATACCCTAAGGCGGTATAACCCAAACTACGGGATTTTCCCCGCATCATGTCCCATTGCACAAACACAAGCCCCACGGGTTCCACCATGTTCAAGCACGAGAGATCTAATCAACGAAGGTAAACATCAAAGCTAGTACCAAATAAATTAAGGTACTCTTAAAGATATAACATGATCTAATCTCGTCCATAACTAATACATAAAGCTAATCAAGAAAACAAATCCGTTAATCCATCGTTATATTTTCCTCATACATGGTTTCTCATATCCTTATCTTATCTGAACCCTAGTTCTACCCCAAGAAAAAAGCTTCAATCTCAACTTAAACCCCAAATCAAGATCTAAAAATAACTTAAAGGAAAAAAAAGAAAGAATCGCATCTAATCCTCCCCTTTCCCCCACATTATCTCAATCTCTCCTCGCCAACAACACTAGCGTACACGCCTAAAATTCAAGAATATCTCCTCTTAACAAATGAAGAAGAAAATCCTAGGCGTCAATCATCCTTAACGTCCCCATTCTTGGCGCCAATTGCGGCGCCATTTCTCTTGAGTTCAACTTGGTCTTGGTAATAACCACATCGTCAACCAATACCATACCATCGCTCTCTCCTCTACACTCGGTATAAATCTGCACCTTGGCGTCCGTCTTGCCAACCAAGTTCTTCTTTGGTTTGTAGACGAGTGTGTTCTTCTTCCATTTACCCTTCTTGAGAGGGGTGGGAATGGAACAATAACTATCTTTGTTAACACAGATTTGTAGCCAGCAGTCGCGGGACTTGGCAGCTTGACCCCAGGCTGTGACAGTGAGGGACTTGGTGGTGGGGCAGATAGTGGTAGTTTGTTGGATGAGAGACAAGAAGTCTTGAGTCATGGTTATTTGGCTGGGGGGTGGGTGTCAGTTTGGGGTTTCATGGAAAGGATGGATGAGGATGGGGAAAAAGGAAGAAATTACTTACAGGTAAGAGTTACCAGTATGAGCAACGGCAGGGTTGTTGATAACAACGTTACTCTTGGCGTTGGCAATACCATCACTTCTAGGTGCCCATGGAGACAAAGATCCGGATTCAAATCCACCATTTGTGATTGTTGCCGCTGGGCAAGTGGAAGTTGTGCTCGAGCTCGAACTTGAGGAGGTACGGGTAGAGAATGAAGATGGAGCAGCAGAGGAAGTTGGTAGAATTGAGGAGGATTCAGCCGAAGAAGAGAACAATGTACTGCTGGGAAGTCCAGAGGTGGTGGATGAGCTTTGGATTTCGGTGGTGGAAGCGGGTGAAGTGCTGGGGAGCACAGTACTTGGGATGGTACTGGATTCTGAGACAATTATCGAAGAAAACTCGGAAGTCGTGGAGGCTAAAGAGCTACTTGGCTGAGCGGTATTCGAAATAGTGCTAGATTCTGGAAGTACAGATGAGGCGACTGATGATTGCTCGGCTGTACTTGAGGGGACATTTGTAGCTTGGCTGGTGGATTGTTCAACGTTGCTGGAAGGTAGTGCTGACGAGCTAAAAGTTTCACTGGATGAGATTGAAGATCCTACACTGGTTGGTACAACACTGCTGAGAGCTGGCTCAGATGTGGATATAGCACTGGATGAGACCGGTGGCTCAACAGTGGTTGATACACCACTGGAAGATGCTGAAGGTTGAACAGTACTTGGTTCAGCGGAAGAGAAGCCAGAAGTGGTTGGGACAGCAGTGGAAAGAGCAGCTGAAGTCGTTGGCTCAATAGTACTTTGACTGGATAGAACTATCGAAGATACAGCAAATGAACTAGTTGGAATGTTTGAAGAAGTTTCAGCAATTGTAGAAGTACTAGCGACTCCACTGGATGATACTACACCGCTGGAGGATGCTATAATCGAAGACGCAACATTCGAAGATAGGGCACTTGAGGATCCGACATTTGAAGTTGTTCCAGGAACTTCTGAGGATAGAGGAATTCTGGAGCTAAGTGTGGCGGATTGAGATTTCAAAGAAGAGGACTGCGAAGTGCTGGATAAAGCTCCCGAGGAGCTTGCGCTAGCGGATGCCGAAGCCGATGCAGATTGGCTTGGAACAGTCGAGGAGACAATACTGGATACTTCGGAAGGTAAAGAAGATACTTGACTTGAGGCAATCGAAGAAGGAGCAGCAGAAGAAGTGAGACTAGCTGATGCAGATTGAGGAATCGTGCTAGTTGCAGCAGAAGATACTTCACTACCGGAAGACTGAGCCAATGAGGAAGTAGCTGGCGATGAGCTAACAGTAGAAGATGATACAGCCGCAGGGATAAGCTGGTAAGCGACGATTGAAGGTGGGCCGTTACGTCGTGAGAATCTTTTGGCAGGTGAATTTCCTCCACAAGATTGCGATGGATCACCTGGACATGGAAAGTTGCAAATACCTTCTGGTTGACCGAGATTGAATCCATTCGAACAATAACAATGACCTGGCTCAATACCCATGTATGTAAATGGACCTCCGTTGTTCGCAGTAGAACAGAACAATGCGCAGCTAGTGGGTGTGTCAGTAACAGTTGGAGAACTGTTATTATTGACAGGCATGGGAGGTGGAGTCAATGGGAAACCATCGAAGGTAGAATCCAAGAAACAACCGATTTCCTCGTATACACCAGCCGCAGTAACAATAGATGGAACTTGAGTTGGTCCAGTAATTGATGTTCCGGTAGTGGTAGCACTGGAGCTAGCTGCAGGGGTTGATGATATGACGGCACTCGAGCTAATTGCAGCAGAAGAAGCAGCAACGGTAGAAGTCGGTACAAACGAGATTATCGAACTACTAGGTGCTAAAGTAGACTCGGAGCTCGAAACGGAAGTTACTGGAAGTGAACTCAAGGTAACTGTTGGTTGCGAGCTGGATTCAATTGAAGATAAAGATCCTGGGACCGTGGAGCTTATAGCGATGTAAGATGAGACTGAGGAAGTACCACTTTCAAAAGCGGAGCTAGCGGCGGAAGATACGGATGAAATTTCTTCGGATACAGTTGAGCTAGCAGATGCCGATACTGATTCGGATGAGGTTGCACTTGAGACGGTAGGGACGCTTGAGCTGGATTCAACACCAATTGATGAAGAACTTCCAGATTCTATCGCGGAAGTAGAAACGATTGGAGGGGTAGAAGTTGCAGATGCCGATTCAGATCCAGAAATGACAGAGGTACCTGAAGTAGATGCCGATTCTGATAATGTTAAGCTACTGGAAGCAGATGCCGAGTACGTCTCAATCGCGGAAATGACTGAACTTCCGGAACTTGATGCTGACTCAGAAATAATCGAAGATGATATCAACGGAATTGAAGAACTGAAAGTTCCAGATGAGAGAGTAGATACACCAGTTTCGATAGCTGAGCTTTGCGAAAGAACGGCTGAGCTGGAAATGATTTGCACGGAAGAGCTAGCAGCTGCAGAGGTAGAAGACTCAATTGATGTACTGGTACTTCCTGGGAGCAAAGAAGTCTCGAGAACAGTGGAAGTCCCAACAGTGGATTCAGTTGGGACAAAGGTAGAAAGTGATGCAGTGCTACCTGGAAGCGAAGATGTAGCAAGGGCAGTCGAAGTATCAACAATCGATTCTGTCGATAATGCGGTTGAAGATTGGACTGGTGATTCAGAGGTAGAGGTAGCCACATTTGAGGAGAAAACATATGATGAAGCTGCTGCAGTTCCAGAGGAGATGGGGGTACTTGAGTTGATCACGGTTGAAGAGCTATCACTAACAGGACTTGAAGTACTAGCAGCTGCCGAGGAAGATCCTGGGGCGGTGGAGAGAACATTACTGCTGGTAGGAACAGCTTCGGAAGATAAAGTGCTGCTAACCGAGATATATACTGAAGATGATTGTGATTCCGAAATACTGAAAGTGGGGAGTACTGAAGAAGGAAGTATCGATGAAAGACTTGACACAACTGCGGAGCTTGGAAGAGTCGGAAGAACACTTCCCTGGGACGATATAGGACCACTTGACGAAGAGGGGCTTCCTGAACTACCAGGAATCGACGTAGATTCTGGAAGATTACTACCGGAAGAAGTTGGCTCTGATGCACTGCTAGTCGTAGCAGGATTCGAAGTCGATTGGCTGGAGACAATTGGTGCGGTAGTGGATATAGATTCAGGTCCTGCACTGGATGTAGGAAAGCCTGTTGATGTTGCAACAGTGGATGATGGCGCAGCTGAGCAAAAACTTGGATAAACAGTGACTGTCACTGGAGGTGGACAATTTGCCTGACGGGGTGCAAGATCCAAGTGTTGGGGACTACGACCCTCTAATTTGATGCTTGCACTTGCAACACCAAATGTGGCAGCAAAGAATAACGAATCTCTTAACGAATGTGGTGCCATGATTGCTTTGAGCAGAACGATTGATGCTTAAAGGATGGCGTTGACGAACCTCCAGAAGGATGGAGGGTTTAAATGCAAAAAGAAGGACAATTAATGATGAGAATGAAGGAGAAGTAAGAAATGGAGCAAGGCAGAGAGTATTGAAATACTAAATAATTGAAAGCTCAGGCAAATTCTTGAAGCCACCAAGGGGCAAGAGAAAGCCCGTATGTTTCTTAAAAAAGATACATGGAAATGAAGTTGATTCAGACCAGCTTGGAGAAAGATGGCCGAGGAATATCAATCATGGAGAGAAAGCGCAAACAAGAATAGTGTGATGAAGGCTTCCGAGGAAGGAACACAGGAGTTGGTAGTAAGACATACAGAATAGTCGATAAGCAGGTCTCAAAAGAACGATTTGAGTAGAGGATTTGTTTTTTCTCCATGGCGCCACCAATAAAATAATACTTGGAACATCTGAATAGATGTAAGGGTGGAAAGATAAGATTTTTTGCCCGCAAGACAGCTCTCAGCCCATGATTGCATCGAGAAAATATCCTATGATCAAAATATGTATGTAGATTGTGGCATCCAATGTGATAATAGACATTCTCGACATGAATGAATGAAGGAGACATGCATAGAGTTTTCAGTTCCCCCCAGTATCAGTGGAAATAATATTCCAAATGTTTTGTTTTCTGCTAGGACTGGCCACTAGGACTGGTCAATACGACCTAAAAGTCGTCTTTTGAGTGTACAGAATTGGATTCAACCTCAAAAGACATCTGAGTGTTGGAAAACTTTCCTGAACAACAAATCAATGTTTGATACTTTCTTGAACAATATATCGGGAAAACAATTTTCCGAATTTTCAAAGAACTCGAGACTAGGTAAGGAACGACCAACTCAGTTCCTACCTAATATCAAGTGACCAAAGATCCCGTGACCACGTGTTTTTGGGGATACTTCATTTACCATTTGACAGTTGAGATCGCGTATTTTTAATTCGCGAGTGCGACAACAATCCCACCTCACCCGCATGAAATAATTTCTTTTGTTGTTATCAAGGTTTCAAAGAGATAAGAGAGGCAACCAACGTGTTGGTTTCTTTTCCCACTCACTAGGTATCGCAATTCCCCATATTCTACTGGTCTTCATTTATTGAATTCAATTGAATTTGGTCCAAAAGTTTTATCGTGCGCATCGTCTTCTTCTAATCGCTCGTTGGTTCAATTTATTTCACAACATTAGAACGATCATGAAATCCTGAGAGTACCTGCGAATCGTCCTTTGGTTGCCCTTATTCTCTCTCCTCAAGGCCTCAACTTATGTACAAATCATCCTTCGACTTCGAATCTGTTCTTTGATCCATCACATTTTGCTGTCGATCTTTTGACTCGTCAAATCAGGTGGAAATTAAAGATCTGTATTGAGCCACAATGGCTGACCTTGATATTAAATTTCTGTTACAACAGAAGAAGGCTGAAAAACTCAAAGCTTTGGAAGCAGCTAGACCTATGGTATCGCCGGCTTGGGACGCAAAATATATCACAACCAAGGAAGGACATGATGGCGAATTTGAATCAAACATCAATTTTGATTCAGACAATGAGACTTCCGCCGACACAGCCTCGCTTCAAAAGCCATTTGGACTTGATCATGAACCCCGAAGTCGAACTTCGACCAATCCAAAACCTCTAAAGAAGGACGAGCTTTCGCAATCATCTACTATACTCATATCAATCGAAGCCGACAAGCGACGATTCTTTCGACCCCTAGCAGACGCCATCACATCATCTAGTGGCGACCAGCTTGGTAAGATACTTTTCCGTTTATGTGTCGAGTATCCCGATGCTAGGGCAGTGGTTGAATCTTTGCTTGCGGATACTATCGATCAAGGCATCATCGAAAATCCACATCCTTTACTTCGCAGAAGTTCAAACTCGAGAATCGAGCAATCCTCACAAAAGATTTCACCCATCAAGAATGCCTTGGAGAATTCGTTGTTGCCAGTTGCATTAAGCAATAACGATCAGAAAGAGGAACAGGTGCCACTTATCGCGAAGTCTGCCAGAGATGACCCAGAATCACCACCAGCTGTACTTATTGTTGTGAAGCCTACCAGAAAACTCCCATCAGTCCCTCAAACCTCTATCTCTCTACCTGGCTCGGCGGTCAGCGAAAAGCGCAAACGGGATGAACCTGCAGATGCTCCTATTGTCGATCAGCCACAGAAGAAATCAAAACCATATGTAAGTGCTTCTTCGGATGAAAGGCAGGCCTAAATACTAACAGAAATAGTTTGTCATTCCTAAGCATTCAAAGAGGGATATTCCATTGAGCGAAAATAAAGATACAAATCCACGATCCAAGTCGCTGGCTTCAAACTTTCCAACCACCTCCGGACGCTCGAAACCCAAGCCTGTCGAAGCTTTGGAATCTCTCTCTGATTCGTGTAACAAACTGGGTGTTGGAGAAGAATCGTCTGATAAATGCACTTGTTCAGTTTGTCATCAAGAATTTGGTAAGAAAAGTCTAGAGCGACATATGAGAGGTATACATAAAACAGAAGGGGAGCCATTCGGATGTTCGATTTGCACCAAAAAATATGCTCTTCGAGAATATCTTTATCGCCATCTGACCTCTGTTCATACAAAAGGCTTGAAGTGTAATGCTTGTGGACTGTCATATCCAGATGATAATATTTTGAATACACACATGAGGTCTGTACATGGTGGACAGGCAGCAGAAGATAAAACGATCAAGGAATCTCCAACGGCACCAAATTCTGCTAAGAAGCAGGTCCGTTTCCACGAGGATTCGATGAAATTGCGAAAGTCCTAAATTTACCAGACCATTCCGGACAACCATTTAATTCAAATCGACTATACAAGATCATTCTCATTTGGACTCTACGTTTACTTCCACTATACACCAATAATATGGCTGATTGTGGTGGCCCCGGTGGTTTGAGCGTCGCATGTATTCGTGTACATGAATCCGTTTTATGGATTTTAGTAAGGTCTATCAAAATGCGGAAGCGCAGTACGCGATCCCAGAAATAGCCGCTTACATCCAAGGTGACTCTCACTAAGTCAAACAATAGTCCGTCTAATTTTTCCTCTTTCGATCACGATCCGTCATCATGATCAACCACTCCCGCTCACTTAATTCATTGTACGCGATTCCGATAATCAATCATATTCGATGTGTCAGACTGCAGATAAGGGCTCGAGATGTGCAGGGTTTATGATGTACGGCTGCGGCTGCGGTCATCGAAAATGCCAACCATAAGTACGATCGTGGAACGATTGGAATTTTATGTGGTGAGCATATGTGGTGTGTGTCGCAACCGCGCTTGATAGTGTAACCGCTGCTTATCACCGGAATGGTGGTGACTAATAAATGAAAAGTCAACGGTCCATAATATTGAGGGTGAGCGTACGAATTTTATTACCTGTGAATGGTGATTTGTGAATGATTGTTTGTCTTCTTTTCAGACATTGAATGATTGGATTAACACAGGCAATCTTATGGTGCGACCGGTCTGAATCCCATTCGGTAAGAGTTCTTTCGATTGAAAACCGGCGGTAAAGATGTCTCTTTTTGTCATTGCGGTCTGTAAATCTCATCTTCGTCGCTTTTAGAATTCGATGAATGTATGCGTATGTGAATCCCCTGTTGTCAGATCGATTGAATGAGGCTACATGATATGAGACTCTCATATAAACTGGTATATCGCATTGCATTTTCCACCTTTCTTCTCTGTTTTTCAATATAAGTTTCCTGTTTCCTATTTACCAGAAAGCATCTCTATCTCCAATTCTCTTTCTTCTTCTTTGGCCTTCTCACCAAGGTCTTCTCTATCAGCGCCCTTCTTCGCTCTACAATCCTTTCGAATTTTCACTACCTGCCTCTAGATCCCCTTTCTGCTCTTTTCTTGCCCACTCGCAAATTCTCTTCCTGTCCAATTTACTATCTTACATCACACAAGAATAGACGGGTTTTGATCATCAATCTAATAACCGCACTTTGTCCCCATCCTCCTACCCAGGAATCAAAAGATATTAAACTTTCTCAAACATGCCTGGAAGTATCTACTCTGAAAATTGGTCCGCAACGGCTGTGAATGGTAGCGTGGCTGAGTATGTACTTCCTCTGTTCCCTTCCTCCCTTCCTCTCTTCTGATCCTCTAATACCTACTACTTCCCATAACGCAATCTATCACCTAATACCCCCACAGCAAAACTGATGTAAGAACTAGATTTAGTAAAGAGCAAAACATTGCATCGAAAAGTGCACAAAAGGAACAGATGATGAAGCAACAGAGGTTGAAGGACTTTTGTTCTGAGAATGGGAGAGAGGCACCCTGGAGTTCGGTTAATAGGAGGGGGTTTGCTGGTGGTGAGGGGAATAGGGAGGGAATGAAGACTAGATAATCTATGTGGCGTGAGGATAAGAGGTACGGACTTGCTTTCTGTGAAAGAGGGTCGAGTTGAATGGGGATACTTCAGGTTTTGTTTTGGTTTTTTGATAGGAGGGGTGAGAGGGTGTATAGCTGACAAGACAGAGAGATGGTGGGCTCTGGTATTATTTCGATTTGCTCTCTTGCTGGTTCTCCGTCTTGAGTAACATATCTTTTCATCCGCATTTTCCTTTTATATTTCATCACTCATTCTCTCTTCTCGTTTCATCCTTTCATATATTCTCTCCACCGAGCTAGACGTATACTGGTATCATCAGGACTGGGTATATTGGGCGTTTAAATAGGAGAGACTAATGGACCTACGGGGATCAAAGTTGCACGCGATATGAACCCGTGGGATCTAAGATTAGAATCCCAGGAAATAGAGAGATTCTGAGTGTGTAGATGGAGTGAATTTTGGAATCGAGGACAGAATGGTTATCTGCTGGACCTTAAATGTATGAATGGCTGGAGGTTACATAGGCAGGACTTGTTGATGTGTGTGTAACCATTGGTGTAAAGTAGATCTTGTATATGCGAGGTTGAGATTAAGGACGATATTCCAGGTGTAATTTGGGAGTGATATAAGATGTTTGTAGTATTAGCGCTCCTGAGATAATTTATCACCCACAGAATAGGCGAAGGAATTCGGGCTCAGCAATCGAATGTTGATGTTTTGTGACATTAGAATTAGGCAGGTAAGCTTAAAATTTAGAGAATGATTTTATCCTTAAATATGAAGTGGGTGTGTGTTAGGGAGTGTTGATTATTGTTTCTGAGTCGAGATGTTGAAAAGTTGTGAGGTTCGTAGATCTTCGTTTGGTTGATGGAAATTGGAATTTCGTTCCATCACATGCCGCTACATCTTTGAATATTTATAGTAATGCAAGATTCAGTTGCAAACTTGAGCGCTATACTCACACAAGACTACCATGATGAGCATGGGTAAACAATAAACTTTTCATTAAATTGAAGTGACGTGATTACATGCCAACGCCTTCATCAGATATCAAACACCAAACATTACGCGGCTAAAAGCTAGAATACTCCCAGAGTATAGCCCCAGCATTCATAAGTAAACACATTCAGTCTAGAAAGTAGCAGCTGCAAGATTGTTTGCGAAAGCAGATGGAATGAAAGGAACATTCGCAGCGCCGAAATCGGTCGTCTCAAGAGCAGTTTGAGCAGCAGCAGGTAAAGATTCCCAAGCAATCATAGGTTGTTGTCCACCAACAGTACTAGTAAGACCCATTGAATGATCGATAGGCCAGATACTTTCGTACTTGATAAGAGGGCTAGTGCCAGAAAGGGAATAATCATCGGTGGAACAATCCCAGCCTCCATGGGCGGAAGGACAGACGGCTACGATGTTGCTGGCGGTTGTGGCGGTTGAGCTGGAGAGCCAGACGATCACACCTTCCCAGTCGTGACGGTGACCAATACCGGTTGAGGGCTCATCTTTTGGCATGTACCTGAGATTTTATTAGTTTGGATCTGTAAGGAGGTGATTAGAGAGAACTTACCAGGAGTACATGATACCGTAGTATGATCCGCTTTGTGCACCTCGTACGTATACTTGACCGGTACTACTGCTGCACTCACCATTGCTACTGCCAGTTGGTGCCAAACCACCACTAAGAAATGTTAGAGACTTGAAAAGAATGGCGTGGAAGAGAAAACTAGAACATACCCTGTGTTACCCGATGCATCGACTGCAGGGAATGGTACGCAACCATTGACTATCTTAAGATATGGTTGATATGTCTCATACACTGTTCCTACTGTTCCGCTGGGAACAGTTTCGGGAAATCCTACAACGGCATCGGAATCGATAACGGCCCGAGATTCAAGCTGTGATGGTGTAGGGATGGCAACAACTGTAGATGCCAAAACCGAAAGGGAAAGCTGTAATGATCTTGAGAAGGCAACCATGATGAAGTATGTTTGGATATTCCTTGCAATTGAGAAGAAAAAGAATGATCGACGAATGTAAGAATGACTTCTGTAGCCAACAGGAAAGAATTTGGAGGATTCTTATAACTACATTTTTAATCTTCGGTATCTATACCCTGGATTGATTTGGTGAGACCAATTGAGAACATAGACCCAGCCGCCCACTATTCAAAGTTCATGACTATCCGGATTCCATATTCATGATAAATACCCGCTTGGATATATCCCCAATCGGAAAAACTTCTCTGGGCACGTTTCCATTGGTCGTTGAAGATTGGCATTTATCACTCGTGATATGTATTCCCATGTATTACCTGCTACATTCTACAAGAGGAAACATAAGCCCGAGAATAAACGTGGTGATTCTTCACGTTGTAGAAGTACCGTGTGGATAATATATCTCGGAGACAATAGATTGTAAGCGGGTCCCAAATCGGCTTGAATGTAATAGGAAGGAGAAGCGAAGGTGGTATATCGGCTTGGACATTCATCACCCTTGGTTTTGCCGGATGTGGACACACTCCCGGTGATTGGTTGAAGGGTGGGGTATGGAGGGTTTCTTCTGTGCATGGAAATAGGAAAGCTTATGTTTGATTTAGCCAGTTGACGGATTGTATCTTTCCACGGTGTAGTGAGTACCGATGGGGTGCAGATCGCTTACCCCTTACAGTAGGTCACACCCTCATCATCAAATGAAATGATTGGGGAATGAAGCCATTTCTTCTGAAAGTTAATCGTGGACGGATATGCAAGAAGCGGTATACCGGCTGTTTGTGGAAAAAGGTGACAATTTGAAGCTTAACATCGATTACAAATTGTCGAAGCTCATTAGAGGTTAATATCTGGGTAATCTTTGGTGTCGGTGCTATGTAGGTATGTTTGTAGTCGTGCATGTGAAGTGACTTGCAAAAGTGGGTTGAGAGGGGCAAGACTAATCGAGCACGGATCACAGTCATCATATCACGTGATTGTACACTCCCCTCCATTTCGCTTCGTACAAGTTTACCATAACCATCACACTTAATTTTCCACGATAAAATCCATCTCAAACTCATCATCACTTGCTGAGATGGTATGATAGTTCCATCATTACTGAGATATTAATCCGTCAGATCACAGCATTCCATCTGAATAACGTGGCTACGGAGCCTATTCCGAGGCTTTACGACAAAACACTTTCTTGCGATTCGGCATTCTTAAATATGAAATCGACATTGAACGATTCGGGTGATTTGGAAGATTCGTATGAGTGAGATAGAAGACTTGTACTCGAAACTTACAGGTCCTAAAAAGTTGATATTTAGAAAACCTCTCCTGTCTAGACAGCGATTGGCATAAGCTTACAGCCCTGAGTAGTCTCGAGTATCTTATCCCGTCTCATTCCCCTTCATCATACAAACACTTCGACGATTGTTACTTAGTCCGACTCAATCATTTCGATTTTGTTTGCTCTCTTAAAACAGCTCATGGTAAGAGCCTGACATATCGCCTGTGATGATTAGGACACTCGATAATCTGCGCTGCAGTGCGATTTGAAATATCTGAATAATACTAAGCTCCTGATGTTTTAGATCACATCCAACACTTGATTGCTTTCAAGGTCCAACAAGTATGTTAAATAGCCCTCGCTTCGGCATTTCAGATTAAAATCATTGAGTCTTCGATTGTTCCAGCGAGAGTACCGCGCTTAAATACTTTCGCTCTGTCGTTTTCAATAAATGGTATAATTTTCCTAACGCTGACGATTCTGCAGATATCAATAGATTTTATCAGGCAATTCCAAGGTTTCAGTCTCCAGACTACAGCACTTTTCTCGTGAAATCTCAACTCAGTGATACGAATTTCTCTGAAGGTAGGCTTTCTTTGCCTCCTAACAAAACCCATCAGATTCTACCAGCAAAGGCCTCGCAATAAGCTGGGGAGTCTCGAAAACTTCTGTAAGAAGATATCTCACAAACCCTTTTCACAATATTGAAGAACATCCGAAAGCCGGGCTTGACCAAACCACATCAAAGCTTAAAATCGGAGTTGAGGAATCCGGCTCTGATTGAGAGCATCATTCAAAATGAACTATTGTGTTGATCAAATTTGAGAGCTATTGGCTCAGTATCACGATGTGTTTCGTAGCTATTTCGATAGACGGTGTTGAGCTTCCTTCTCCTCAACAGATTATAATAGGAAGAGAACATTTTGCGAAACCATTTCACATCAGGGATGTCTTTGAGGTCTCAGAGAGCGAGGCTCACCACGAAAATTGATGAAACCCCTGGACCCATATTAAATGGTAAACAATACTTCAAGCTATTGCTGACAATGAGGTATGCTAACGTAAAAGAAATTCAGTGGCCAAAGTGCTTAGTAGCTAAACACATGTTTCACGACTAGCTGTCGAAAACCTTCTCTTTTTGAGGTTTGCCCCGCCGGCTGAACGTGATATATAGAATTGCTTCGAAGAGTCCATCACAAAGGCGAAACTATATTGAACTCGAGGTCTGGTTTTAATGAGCACCTGTTAATATCTATCTGTTTCAATTGGCTAGTCTTTTTTGGGGACCAAGAAACTTTTGAATATCTCTGGGGACTTATTGATCTGTCCAGTGAGTATTTCCAAATAAATAGCTTACTTCATTCGTACCAGAACATAGCAGAAGGATTAGAGAATTAGATTTAATCGATACCAATTATCGGCTCCACAAAGGCAACTGGCGCATGCAAAGCCATATTCATCTCAAAATGATCGCACTTCTTATTTCATGTCAAATACTGCCATAACTGACCGCGCTGTTACAAGACACTCGGAATATGGGCAAGCAAAATACCAAATACCATGAAAGATTAACTGCCTGTCATCTTGTATCAACGAACTGAGAGACGCTTTAAGGATTGTGGGAAACTGTATGTGAACGACCTGGCACCCCTTCTAAGTATCTTCCGATCAAAGCAGGATTGTTCACATGGCCTCTAGCATGGATGGCATATCTGAAATCCCAAGCCTCGAGTTCATGGTAGGTGTAAAGACAATGAAGGACTTTTTCCAATGGAAATGCAATCTCGTTTTTGCGGGATTGAAGTAGTGGGAATTTGGGCTTTTAAAGATGGATGAGGAGCTTGAATGGTTGTAGCAATTGAGTCGTAAATTTGATTGGTAGTATACTGATCAGTAGAAAACTGGTCTTGAGCATTCAAAATTCTCTTTTTCCTCGTACATTTGTTCTTCAAGAAGTATCGGTGTCATTCTGTTATTTCAATGATTTCAGTGACTTACAAGAATCAATTTATTTGAAAGATCCAATGGATTAAAAGGGGGTTTCCAGCGGGTAAAATATCCGTGCTCTCCACTTCCTTTCCTTCCTCTAAATTCAAACCTCGTTGCTATCTGCTGAAAGCTCCCTGCTCTTTGTTATCTATCATGTTCAGAAGAGGGGGTGTATCACTTCTTCGTCGCCTCTTCGTCGCCTCCTATCTCTTTTCCTTTCGTTCTCCAGTTTCTAAGCTCTATCTCTAACCTCTAAGCATTGACGGATAAAAGTGTGATACTAGAATTCTAAGAAATGACTGAAAAGTAGTGGCACATATCAATTTGAGAGGTAGAATGGAAAGAGAACCCATTTTAGGATATACTCCCAGACTCGTATGTTCTCGCGCATTGAATGTGTTGGTATCAACTTGGTTGATAAATGTAAAGTACTTTAGTCTATTATGGTTGTATTCGTTCTTGATCATTATTATATATGGGAAGCTAGTGTGAGTACTCGATATAGGGAAGCGCGAGCGCCGCGCTAGCTAATACAGTGCCCTCCTTGGTCACACGATCGTAATCCCGACAAAATGATACCGGATTCTAGTCTTCGAATACCTTGCTCCGAAATACGAATACTTGTAGATCAGGTATTCAATCCAAAAAAGGAGATCACTCCTCGTTATCCCATTCTAAGTCGTGTAGTTGTAAGATTACCATAACTTTTTAGATCAGTCTACAAATCCAATCTCCAAAATCAAGATTTCCACTCGAGCGATTGATTCAAATCATCTTCATCCCTATCGAATACAATACATACCAGTCATCCTGTTATCGTTGTTTAATACGTTGCAATGAGAGTTGTATCTCTAACACTTGTCATCACCAGATATACCGTTGTAACAGAAACCTACAAGTTCCGTCGGGTACTACCACAACCACAATTCCATCAGTACTACTTCCCACATCTTGATTCTCGCTTCCATTAACCACCTCCCCAATCTTCGCATCAAAGTATACTTTATCTCTCTGTCTTGTTTCTTGATGGCACAGAGTATGGATCGGATTGCGGTATGTTAGATGAAAAGCTCGAGTGAAAATAGAGAAGTGGAAGTTTAAAAATCGATCTATCTACCTGTCAAATGTCAATTGAGAAAAAAGATATCAAGATTAATTTTCTATCATCTCCGTACAGCCATCAAGCTATTCCTAAACACAAGAATTACAACCTCCTAATACCCTCCACCAGAAACCCACGAGTCTCTCCGCACCTCCCTTCACATAGTCCTCTATCAGCCCCCCTCAAGTGAGAAATTTACCACTCCCTCCAGAAACAAACCCCCAATAACCCTATCCCACCCTCTCTTCCCCACACTCACTCTCACCCCCCTCGTTCATCCCTCCCCAGGAATCTTCTCCCCAGCCCCTCATCCCGAAATCCGCCCTCAAATCGCTTTCTGCGCTTATACCCACATCCGCTATCATTCCGATAGTTATCCAATACACTGCGTGTAGTTCCTGGAGCGGAAGCTCTGACCTGAATTCCGCCTCGCGACGCGGAGGACTAATTATATCATTATATTATGATTCAATATTCACTATTTTAAACAATCTCCATTCATTACTTCATCACATACAAGTACCTAAGTACACGTTCAATCGAGATATAAAGGAGTAATCCTAATCACCGGGTATTTCACACTTCACACTTCACACTTCACACTTCACACTTCACACTTCACACTTCACACTTCACACTTCACACTTCACACTTTGCACTTTGCACTTTGCACTTCATACAAAGCACAAAAATTAGGAAAGTTAATGCGCGCGCCGAACGAATACACTTTCAACTCCATCGGGAATGATCCGGGTTGCGGAGGGGGAAGTGTAGTTCTGATACTGTATCAGGAATAATCTATCTGATATCTACTTTTGCTTTAGCGAACTGACATTATATAAGTGAGTTATCTGTTGGATTTATATCTATATACCTATCTAGATAATTTTGAGCAGGAACGAATGAGAACTTCAGGATTATTTTCTTGTGCTGAGATACATTTAGGTAGGTAGGTACCTGGAAGGGCCCCGAATATTAGGGAAGTAGTGAAATATTTTATTTTAGTTTATTCTTTTCTTCTCTCCTTTATATTAATAACTCTTTAAGATTCAAGTAAATAATTAAGTAAAATTCATCGAAACTCAGATTTCAAGATGTAGATCTATAATTAATAACATATATACATATGAACATTTCCCTCTCCTATGTTTTTCCATCTCATCTTCATTTATTCTCATGATGAAGTAATTAGAACTATAATCATTCTCGAAAAACCGAATCAAAAACTCAAAAACTCAAAAATCGAAAACCAAAATTAAAATCAAAACCTCTAAAAAATGCCAATATAACTCACACTAATACAATATACCTATCTAGGTATATCATACTATACAATCCCACTAACTCAAACCTCTCACTTCCTTCCACATATACATACAGCTAGCTAACTAACTATATAACACAATACAACATAATACAACACAACACCATACAATACAATACCATATAAATTTCCTCGAATAAATCAAAATACAATATCTAGATATCTATTTTTAAAATACCAATCAATCCCTTTCCTTTCCTTTCCTTTCCAATCTTCTTCTCTCTGAAAATCCATACAGCACCCTGAATCTCACAAGTGATTTCTCGTAAGTATATTTCGTGATATATATCATTCCTCTCCTCTCATCTATATATATTTTTTCCCTCAATCTTTTTTTTCCCTCTGGGTAATATTCTCTCGTTGTTTATTTGCTTACTAGGTAGATATGTATATATATTTATTTTTTCTTTGTTATATTTGATAATTATAAGTAGGATAAAGATTTATTCTTGTCAAGTATGAATTTGAATTTCAAATTCTAAACTCATCTATCTTCAATCTTTTATTTATATTATATCTTTGAAATATCTCAAATTTAGAAAAAATATCTATATATCTTATACCTATACACCTATATATCTATACATCTATATCTATTCCCTATATCCATTCATTCCCCATTCCCATGCATCTCCCACACTCCCATCCACACCAACAAACATCTCCCTCTCACTCCCACCTCCCGGATATAACCATCCTACCTATCCTATCCTACCCTACTCTGCCCTACCCTAACCCATTCTTTCTCATCCCACCCACCACTAATCCAGATAAAAATCTACATACAAATCTATATACAAATCAAGATACCCCTCCTCCTCTCTTATTAATCAAATAAAAAACAGTAGCTGAATAATAGAATAGATAAATGAGTAAGTAAATAAGTAAGTATATTATATTATATTATACCTATTATGTAATTACACATCGGGGCTTGCTTACTTATTTATAGCTTGAGAATCTTCTATTAATATTATTCTATTCTTGTATTTATTTTTCTATTTATTTTTCTATTTATTTTTCTATTTATTTTTCTATTTATTTTTCTATTTATT
>PQXL01000620.1:0-18642 GCA_004916875.1 Botrytis galanthina
ATAATTGGGAGGAGATTGATTGATTATAAGAGTGATTGCAGGATTGGGGGGTAGATGGGTAGGGGGGGGGTGGGTAGATGGGTGTTTAAGTTGGTAGAGATGAGATGAGGTGGAGGAGATATGACAGAAAAGGATTGGTATTGTAGGAATGGAATGGAGGGGATGGGGGGATGGGGGGGTGGAGAGATAGAGAGATGGAGAGATGGAGAGATGGAGAGATGGAGAGGTAGGTAAATATATAGATTGAGGAGGAGATAGAGAGGTTAGATTGGATTGGATTTGAGAGAATTTGATTGGAGGGGAGAGGATTGGAGGGGAGAGGATTGGATTTGAGAGAATTGGATTTGAGAGGAGAGGATTGGATCTTGATATTAGGGATTGGGTTTTACAATGGGTGGGCTTTCAGGATGGATGCGTATGAGATTAATGGATGGATGGTTAGATGGATGGATGGATGGAGGGGGGCCGGATGAGGAGAAGAGGAGAAGAGGATAAGAAGATTATATATAAATTTGTGGGGGTATAAGGTCCTATGTACACCAGTATGGGAATGTTGGGGTTGTGAGAGTTGTGAGGGGGGTGGATGTGTTTTGAGATGTGTTTTGAGATGTTTTTGTGATGTTTTGGGGATTGTGATGGGTGTGATGGATGGGATAGATAGGATTACTGAATGTGATGTGATACTGGATGTGGTTTTGACTCTTGGGTGGAGTGATTTGATATGAGATTTTGGATTTTGGATTTTGGATTTTAGATCTGAGATAAGGGGATATAGAGGGGGGATATAGAGGGGGGATATAGAGGGGGGATATAGAGGGGGGATATAGAGGGGGGAGATAAAAATGGAAAGGAGAAATAGGGTATGTGATATTACATATCAAAGGATCTAGAATCTCGAATCTACAATCCGGAATCGGGGAATAAACACATCTAATTTCAACTTTCGAGGTAAGCGGGAGTGGGAACGGGAGCGGGATCATTTGAGGGGGTAGATGTCTTATGTGGCAGAAAGGAATTGGTGGGTAGGTGATTCATAGTTAGATGGTTAGATGGTTAGATGGTTAGATGGTTAGATGATTAGATGGTTAGATGGTTAGATGGTTAGATGGTTAGATGGTTAGATAATTAAATAATTAAATGATTAGATGGTTAGATGGTTAGATGGTTAGATAGTTAAATAGTTAAATAATTAAATAATTAGATGGTTAGATAATTAGATGGTTAAATGATTAGATAATTAAATAGTTAAATAATTAGATAATTAAATAATTAAATAGTTAAATAATTAGATAATTAGATGATTAGATGGTTAGATGGTTAGATGGTTAGATGGTTAAATAGTTAGATGATTAGATGATTAGATGGTTAGATGGTTAGATGATTAGATAGGTGATTGATTTAATTGATTTATGGGAATTTTCTTTCCTTTTAGGGAGAGGATTCACAGAAAGGGGGTTTATGGGGGTTATGGGGTTATGTTAATATTTGTAGGATGTAATAATGTCTTGAGGTAGATGGACGGGTGGTTTGATTGGTTGGTTGGATGGTTGGTGGTAGGTAGGTGGGTAGGTAGATAGATAGGGAGGTTCTCTTTGTTTTCGTTTCTTTGTTTTTATTTTCATTTTCATTTTGGGGTATGGATGTTTGGGGGCTGGGAGGAGAGGGGTGAGGAGGAGGGGGGTAGAGGGTGGACGAAGAGGGATTGAATGAGTGGTTTTGGGTATTGAGGAGGTAAGAGAGAGGAGAGATGGAGATAGGGAGAGAAAGAGGAAGGGGGATCCTTTTTATTGGATTCATGGATGGTGGATTTGATATTACTTATTGGGACTCGAGTGGAATGTTTGAAGATGGAGATAAGGATAATATAGTGTAGAATGATATTGTTAGATTAGATTGAATCGACTTCTGATTTTTGATTTTGAGTTTGAAGTGATGGATGGGTATTAGGTGATTAATAATAGGTGATAGATATAGATATATCAGGATCAAGAGGTCGTGGATATAATAGAGGATATGATAAAAGGGAAGGATAAGGGAGAGACGAGGGGGTAGTAGATGGATGTTTAGGTGGGCAGGTGAATGGGGATAGATTAATAAGTTGGTAAATTGGTAGAGGGGGGAGGAGAGAGAGGGGAAGAGGAAGTAGATAGATAAGTTGATATATGTATAGATTGGTTTCTAAGTAGTTTGAGATATGAAAAGTTTGTTTTTCTAAAATAAGAGGTTAAGGGATGGAATCTAGAAAGGAGAGGAGATGAAGAGTTTGAAGGGGAGTAGATGGTTGGATGGGTGGTTAGTATGATATGAACGGATGAATAGACGATAGTATGTATAAATTGGTAGAGTACTATATACAAGGAAACTAGAAGAGAGAGCAGAACAAGAAATAAAGAATTTAGCTATGTCGGTTCTCTTTCTCTACCTATTTCTTGATAAGGAGAATGGTAGGTTATAGTGTAGTCTTTTGTTCTACTGTATACTATCTACTATTCATACTTACTTATCGTAGTATTACTTATGTTTATATTGTATATCTATACAATCGTCGTATCACCTATTATGTTATAATAGAGCTCTAATTTCTTCACCTTTACACTCAAATATCGTGAATTATACTTTATATTCATGAGTATAAGAAGAAGAAAAAACATCATTACTATCTCATCTCATCTTATCTAATCTTATCTTATCTTCCTATCTATCCATCTATCCATTTCATTACTATTTTCATTTATTCCCTGACAATTACTCCACGCATGGAAGGTATAAATATGACATACTCACCTACCTGGGCAATCATTCATGGAATTCATAAAATTGCATACCGGGTTGTGAAACAGCGGTGTGAGATTCGATTCAAATTTTTCACCTTCATTCCGGTATTCATGCACAACACGATGAAGCAGAGGAACGGAGAACAGATTCGCAATTCGCCTGGCGAGGAGCGAGGAGTAATATCTCCTTTGGGATGAATGCATGTGTATGGAATGCGGGAGTGTATGATATTGTGATGAGGCTAGAAGGAAGGAGATTCATTTGATAGGGGATTTTACGGAGGAGATTTTAGGAGGGATTGGGGTTAGCTTAGCTTGGGTTAGGATTAGAGTTGGGTTAGGGTTAGGGTAGGGAGGTTTGAATGAGCTTTGAGATGAGATGAGGTGAGTTGAGGTGAGTTGAGGTGAGGTGAAGTGATGAAGTGATATGATGTCAAACCCCCATTTATCTACTCCTTCCAAAGTTAAAAGATTTGATAAAGTATCTAAAAAAGGATATGAAACATGTCAAGAAAGAGAAAAAAAAGGAAATCCATGCAGATCATTAGTTGTCCAGCAAAATGTCTGTGCGAATCTTCGATGCAAATGTTAATTCTCGATCAAGATGCCCATGGGGGTGGAGAAAGTGGATGTTTTTCATGTACTTTTTCTCCCTTTGCTTTTTCTTTTGCGTATGAGATTGTTGGGTGAGTTCGTAGGGTGGTCTGTGTGGATGTGAGGTATATATATGTGGATTCCTCTGGAATGTGGAACTTGGATGGGGAAATTTGGGAGGCGACAGGGAATCTGGGAAAAGAACAAGATATATTGATGAATGGGTGGAGAAAAAATAGGTGGAGTCATGGAGAAATATGATGGATAGATAGATAGATAGATAGATAGGTGGGATACGGGGATTATGGTTTAGAGAGATAGAAGAGAGGTGGAGAATATGACGAAAGGTTTTTCATGCGTTGGATGTATGGGAGCGGAGTACGCACATACGCGCGCGAAGTATGTACATTGTATGTATGCAGGTATGTGTGTATGTGTGCTGAATACACTTTGTGCTACAGTGTAAAATAAGCGAGGAGAGGTTTGGGGAATGGTTTGTTCAGACAGCGAGATACTCATTTGATTGATTGATCGATGGAGAGATTGACAGTGTGTTGCAACTTGCCAGTGCAGTGAGACACTAGAGATATCTTTTGGATGATGGGTGTCAAAACACAATGTGTGATGCTCATGTATACTGATTGGTATGCACCGAGTATGTATGTATCATGCGTATCAAATCCCCACGAAACAAGCCACGTCTAAGAAGTCAAACCCCCAGAATATGTATGTATGAGTGGAGTGGGGAATACAAAGAGGTATAGATTTGGGAGATCTTTGGGCTGAGGACAGTATTCAGAAACTAGTGAGTGATTCAATTGGGGGTGTTTCTAAGTGGCAGATTTCAGAAGTTAGAGTCATGTATTGTGGAAGGTGGGTGAAATGATGTGGAGAAGAAAAGACGAGACTTCTTCTAGTGAAGATTTCACCTCTTGATGCGCATCTCTTCTTGGTTGCAATTGGTTGCAATTGGAATTGTGAGATTGAACATTTATGAAAAGTGCAAAGTCGATTACAGTATTGTTGGTATTACATCGACGGTGATTATGAACTCTTCACAATGTGTCTACAATATTTGTATAATTCTATATTGTATGATTCGTTAATACTTCTCAGTGTTGAAAGCTTATATACCGTAGTATACTCATGTAACGAAATGATCATATTTACTACATCGATCGATACCAAAAAGGTAATCAGATGGTCTAACTGAGGATTTCAAGATAATGTTCCACTATATACCATATCATGCGAAATCCGCACTTCAAAGTCTAGAACGTATGAGTACCCCTAAGTCCGAAAGCTAGGCTGAGAAACTCTTTTATCGTTCAAGATGAATAGAAGAGGGAAGATGGATACTTACACAGATTTTGAAAATCTCAACTGGACATCAGATTGTCGTTTAATGCGCTGGTGTTGTATTAGGTTTGCGGAAGCCAGATTAAATAGTCTCCTCTGCTTTTATGTGAAATTAAGAAAAACCATATCGGAATCCGGATAGAAATAAGAACTAGCAAGCGAAGATGGGCTGTTAGCATAATATAGATACAGTCACTGTAAGTACCTCAGGATTAAGTCAGAAGGAACAGTTCACAAAAGTCAATTTATTGTTGCGAGCGAGCGTATGTGTTGCTGGAGATATGATCCTACAGATTTAGTTAGAATATACCGTAAATTAATGCAGATTTAATAACTTGGGAAGTTCTGATCCGTGCGAATATATTCTCCTTTTCTCAAGTTCGCTTGTTGTTACTCGGGGTGGATCTTGAGTTAACCGTTTACAAATGACTTATTCAATCGGCCAAATAACGATATGAATTATTGTCATCTGCCTAATATTACATACAGCATTATTCTTCAAGAAATAAACTTGTAAAAATCGAAAAGAAAATCTTCCAGATCCTTCTTGAGAAAGTGCATTCTTCAATTCGATATAAATTTTCGAAAAGTATATAGTCTCTTGAATGAACAGACATGAATTGACGAAAATGCCTAGTGCTAGGCAACATTTGTACAACCATCTATATACTATTCAACACGGGAATGAAACTACTCCCTAACAATAGCTTCTATAATTCCATCCGCATCCGGTTCATCCTATCCCATTTACATAGTCAGTAACTCACTCATGAAAAGAAGAATGAAAAAAAGACTTTAAAAGAAACTTTCGAATAGAACAAAATCCCCACCCATCACACCCTCGACGCAAAGCTTCACAGAAACCTTTAACTCACCTCCGGAACCCAAATTCCCGTGACTTCAAACCCAGCTTTTACAAGCAACTCCCTCCATTCTTTCCCCGTCCTCTCTATTCCCCCATTGAAAGCCATCATAGTCAAATCCAAAAGCGCATGATATGTTGACGCCCCTGATTCCGGTACGATCATCTCATGGATAATGAGTTTTGAGTAGTTTGGTTTCATTGCGCTCTTAAGAACGCGGAGGATTTCGAGACACTTGTAGTCGGACCAGTCGTGGAGAATGTGGTGATAGAAGTAAATTCTAGAGTCTAGAAGGAAAGGGGGCATGTGTCAGTTCAGAGAGATGGAAACTGGGAGAGAATGTAAGGTTTGAAGATGTGGGGAAAGATTAGGAAAAAATAGTTGGAGGAAAAAGTACTCTTGACAGGCTGCTCTGTAAAAAAATCATATCCGCATTTCTCTATCCCCTCGCCTAATTCACCCTCGCCAATCTTCTCCAAAACGTGCGGTTGATCTTGCAAGACCAATCTTCCCACTCCTTTTTCCCTTGTCCCAAATCTTTCCTTAAAGGCCATGATATCATGACCCTTGCCTCCACCCACATCCACCAACAGCGTATTATCTGCCCCTTCCACCCCCTCAAGAACCCTCTCCTCTACCGGCCACCAATGCAACCAATATCTCCGTGCCCCCATCGTATTTCCCATAAACGTATTAAAATCTCCGAGAACGTTTCCAGGCATGGTACCAAAATAATCGAAACTTTGGAGCTTAGTTCCGTGCGCGTATTGCATGAGGCCATCGTGGGGATTTGTGGGGGAGGTGTGGCTCGTTTCGAGAAAATAGCGAGGGGCGTGCAGGGCGGCTAACATGGAGGTTGCAAATCTGATGATTTGTGATGTTTAGTGAAGGATGAGGGGAGAGAAGGAGGGGAGAGAAAGAGGGGAGAGAAGGAGGGGAGAGAAAAGGGGGAGAGAAAAGGGGGAGAGAAAGAGGGGAGAGAAGGAGGGGAGAGAAAAAGGGGAGAGAAAGAGGGGAGAGAAAGAGGGGAGAGAAAGAGGGGAGAAAAATAAGGGTAGACATACAACATGCGATGACCAGCCGCAATACCCTTCTGCGTCATAGCTTTGGTCACAAGAGTAGCCCCCCAAGTTTCCTCATCCACTTCTTTGACGAAATTTGTAGAGGCGAGAGGTCTCAATATTCTTTCTACTCTCTTATTAGTTCCCTTGGCTTCTCTATATTCAATGTACAAATAGAAAAGTGTATAAATACTTAACAACAACTCTTCCGCACCTGATAGCTCCGCCAATTTTGCTACATTAACAGGCTCATATTTAGCAATATGCTCGAAAAGATTGAGATCTACTGCGATTCGGGCGCTCATGGGTATGAATGTCTACATCTCGTTCAAAATTATTATACTCATATCGCTCAAACCCTTCGTACCTCCAACTCGATAAGTCCCAGGAAGAATAAGACGTACCGAAAAAGCAAGTTCCATAGCAACATTTTCCGGCGCCTCAATGGTTGCTGTAAGCGCCTTACTCAATCTAACAGCTTCTTGTTGACTTTTTGGAGAACTTCCATATGAAGTATCTGACAATAGTGTACTCAGATTTTTCAAAATTTCTTGGGCTTCTGGATTTGCCATTTTAGGATAGATATAGGTGATTCAACTGTTGAGAAGTTACTACGTAATTGAGCGATGCGAAACTGACTGGTGAAATGCAAAAAACATATTGAATGAATTCTAGGTCGACGCGTCTTTATGCCTTCCACATCACGTAGCTTCTAAAATTCTGTAGAACGTCATGCTTTCACTTCAGCTCACCTCAAATATGCTACACCGGAAACCGCAAGAAGTGCGGTTGTGTAAAACCAAAAAGGTATAGCCCGAGATAGGCTAAATTGAATCCTTGCTCAGGATGCATATGTCATGCAGTGTTTTTGCGATTAGGTTACATTTAGCTATTCTGCCGCGGTTCTTCTGACTCGACACTTTATTACGATGAATCTTGATTGATGATCAATAGGTCTAGGAGAGCTCATAATTGTTAAATGTCGGTTGGGAGGGCTTGAGGAAAATGCATGGTATGGTGAGATCAATTACGCTGCAGTTGTTGATTAATGTGAGACGTTAGTATAGAGTCATTCTGGTTCTTTCAATTTTATTTCTTTGGAAGATTCTAAGTGTATCAAAACTAAAGTTGCGAATGCCATTATTGAGTTGTTCAATGTTGGTATTCGCATATACAATATTTGAACGCAATTCTTGTCGAATGAACAACGTCTTCAATACCTCATTAGAAATACACCCACAAAAAACCCAAGGTCCCAAGTCACTTTTACACTCGGAAATCTGCTTCCTCTACTCTCCATAAACACTCAGAATCCATGCATGAATATGCGCAGTAACCTTCATGAAGAGTTGCGCTATCCCCTACTTTGCTTAGAGACAGCAGATATAAAATAATTCGCACTTAAATTTCATAGACTCTCCAATAATTAGAGACTATGATTTTAGATAATCCTTCAAAACGGGATATGTTCAGAAACGGGAATTATGCAAGAAGTCGATTCTCACAACTACAATACATCTTCCGTGAGAGACCACTTGGTCTTTATTCTTGACCTAGCAATAAACAGTAAACACGATCCATTGATATGTATTTTACAGTAATGCTGAAGCGGGCCAAATATTGATCTAATATAGAACCAAAAATCAATCTGAAAGCGTGCGCTATTGATGTACTTTTCTCAATTATTTGTGACCTTGACGTTGGTAAACCGTGTTTTCGACTGCTGAAATGAAATGCTAGCATCACAAAAGAATCTTCATGTGGCAAGCATATAGAAGTATCAGATCCGGATCTGGAATTTGTGATTTGGGTTACTAGAGTAGATACTTTCGTGCTTGAAATCCTTTTGTCCAGTATGTTACTTGCCCCCAGATCTTCAACGTTACATCTTGAAGCAAAGGGGTAATTTTGTCAAAGTAGGGTTGAGATTCAGACATGCTTTTGAAAACGCCCAGTAGTGATCATTGAAACGCGTAAATGCCTTTTCAACGTCTTCAAGAAAGAATAGCAACCTTATACCATAATTGAGGGGAGCGTGCATGTATGTACACGGATATATCTCTATATTAAAGACCCCTTTTATGGCTCATGACTTATGAGCAATAGGTCGATGGGAGAGATTGTAGGCCTAGTCGAAATGATCCAATAGGCCATCAATGCGAGAATTATCCCTCTACGGTAGAGGGAGTATCAATCACCCTGATGGCTTTGATTTGTTTTTTTACGTCAGTTCCCCCACGACAAGCCATCCAGACCCGATTCGGGTATTCGGTAAGGAAAGCCCACAGCCAAACAATGTTGGACTCATTGCTCTATCACACACTTCCAGTTCGGCCAAATTTATTCCTTCGACTCTCCAACTGAGTTGACGGCTGATCTGTCTTCTTACTGCAGTCCTCTGTATGGCATGATTGCATTACAGTTAGCAAGAAGGCGTGGAGTCGTTTTGAAATCTGGTTGAGTTCATGGCTGTGGCACCTTGTATTCTACTGATAGTCAAGCGGAATAATTATAGCGACAGGCAATGATCGCTCGTAGGAATCGAAAGATAAAGATCTTTATCCGACTTCAACAACAAGTCGCTAGCTTTTTACCGATAGTCTATTTTGATTGTCAGATTTCTCATCTACCTACTAGGTCGATTCTTATCAACTGCTTACAGGCTTGAGATCCGGCAAATTCCCTTGAACAAGAGCGTATGTCAATGTGGATTTTCCAAGTTTATGACTTGTTGCCTTGTGAAAGTTGGCCATATTGCTTTGAAGAACATGGCATCGGTATTACCCTTTGGCCTGACCATTGTGATCTCAAGGTAATGAAAGATGACTGAGCTGATGCGGGGATCTGAGTTCTGAAGATCTAGGAGTATCTTCGGATTTGGGTTCAACACGAAGTGAGATGTATTGCATGCAATTGATGAAGATTCTGGAAATAATAGTATGTCGAACGATGTGGTAGATGGAGAATATTGATATACCTATCTACTATGGGAAGAGTTTAAGAAGTGGACTCGTAATTCTAAAGTCCACAGAACGTAGCCATGTTGAGGTTTCCTCATCTGTCTATGTTCTACCGTTTCGGCCACGATCAGTGCTGGAACTTCGCGTAGCTAGAAAATACAAATGAAAAGTTTTAGATTGATGTATCTAAAAGCCTCAGTACGATTAGCTATATCCAAATACAAAATTTCTCAGGTATACCACCTACCGCTTTCTAAATTTGATCTGAGCTTGAGATATTGGATATCTGTTCAAGTTCACTTCTCTCACTCATTATCTTCTTCTTCATCTCCATGAGTCCGTACTTTGTGCTATATTCCCAACTTTCCAACCGCAAAATCATCAGGGTAGTTCCTCAAAAACTAGTTTCTCTTCACCTCTTCCATCCCTCCATTTATTAGTACTCATAAACAACTCCTCACACCCCTCTAACAACCACTTCCACTTTCTCGCAAAGTTTTCCTCCACCTCCCAACTTTCTGGCATCCACGGATCACCCCAAACAATGAATCCCGTTCTTCCTCCTCCACCCTCTACCCCATACATAATATCTCTACAAAACTCGATGTCATCCCACTCACCACCCCTTGAGAGTGACGACAGAATGAGATCTCTACATCTCGGAAACGGAAAAATATCAATCTCAGGATGATGTTCTATTTCGATTTGTAGGTTTGTAGGTTTTAGCGCCAGTGGAAGGTTTGATAAATCTGGTATATCCTGTGGAGACTGTGTCGATGATGCTTTGTTGAATGGAGAAAGGATATCATCATCCATACGATCAACAGGTAGTTTAAGAATTTCCACATTAATAGATAAAGCACGGATGATATTGAAATGAAGAAGAGTGAGTAAGTAGGAGTCTGCTGGGATAGAAGTATCGGTAATATAGGAATTGAATGATCTAGAAGCGACAATGCGTTTGAGATCTATGTGATTGATACACATACATTCTTTTGGGGGAGGTGTAGTAGGATCAAGGATCATGGGTCCTTGTGATTCTACGACTTTGCTTATTGCTTGGAGTTTTCTCGAGTCGGCTTTTCTACGTTGCCCTAATGTTGAGATTAATACAAACGATTAATTGGATCATAGAAAGACAAGGGTTACAAACGAGAAGCCCGTTGGTTCAACCGATTTTGCAATTTCCTCCTCATAACCGTACTACTGGTACCGGTCCAATCTTCTTCCACATTCTGAATCTGCGACCTTTGCTTCATAGGCAGGATTTCGATCCGCGGTATCTCAATACATGATGTTCCAATCATGGGGCTATTCCCATTTCCGGATTGCGGCGGTATTGGCTTAGTAGTATAACCACTTGCAAGTAAAGCAAGTGAAGTTAGAAACATGATTGATGAAATTTTGCGAAGAGAAACGCAGCATGCTGACCTAGCCTTACCTTTATGGCGGAGTTAAGGGGTGGTGGAACCGAGTTGGTGCCATATCTGCGGGTAAGCTAATGCAAGGTGCTGACATTCGGCAGGGATTTTGATGTTGCTGAGTCAGCGAGCTCTCGGCGTAAAACGGGAGTGATATTTGTGGTCAGCCAATGCAATAGTTGAATAAGGAGTTAATTTTCAACTAGTTTACTTGGTCCAAAACATTATTTATTGCAAACTGAGCAGTCATGTCATTTCATTCGTAACTGTGGCATATATAGATATATATATATATACATATGCCACTTAATCATGATCTCGCATAAGCCCTTCCGCTTCATGACCATCAGATGATCCTTCAATAGAATCGAAATCTTCATGGCCATCATCAGTAGTCTTCATCAATCCCGCCATCCGAATAGCATCCTCTTGCCCTTTCTCCACATCTACCATCCAAATGAGCGGAATAGGCAACGCAATCAAAACTGCTAAAAATCCAAATGCCGGTCGAATTTGACCCGTTGCATCTACAATTTTACCAACAATAGCCGGTCCTACCGCCGAGCTTCCTTTATCTGTGATTGCGAATAATGCATAGAATGCAGCTTCACTACCGGGCGGTATTAATAGACCGTAAAATGATCGACAGTATGAAGATAAACCACCCATCACCATTCCGTGAATGATACCTAGAGGGTAAATTTCATACCACTGTTGCAAACCTCCTACTCCCCAAGCCTGTACAAATGGTAAAAACCCGAGAAGTCCATACAATGGAACCAATTCTAGAAGTAAGAGACAACAAACGATTATGTGGTTTGTTCTCAAACTAAATCGTTTCGATATGATAGGCCAAACCGTGGCGCCGACTATCCCAGAGCTTGTGGCCACTATAGAGAGCACAGCGACAGCGACAGTTCCCATTTGTAACTCAGTTCTAGCGAACAAGATAGCAGTTGCTGAAATAGTGGCCACAGCATCTGAAAGGAGGAACCAGGCAATAAGAAAAATTAAAACTTGTCGAAGTTTGACGGCAACCTTGACTGTTTTCCATAACGATTTCCAAGCGAAGATTGTATATGACAAACAAGTACGTACGAAAGCTCGTCCCTCATACAGGGCTGTTGGTAATGGTGGTCCAGGTCTATCTCGGAGCCACATAATTGATGGAATTGTAAATGTAAGCCACCAAGACCCAACGAAGAATAATACTGTTCGCAAAGGAAGTGTTGACGAAACCCCCATTTTGTTCATGAAATATAAAATGAGAATGCAAACTACTTGCACGGAAACTGCAGCCATGTAACCAATCCCTACTCCTTTAGATGAGATCTGTGTGGAAAGTTGAAGATCTGAAGAATCGGCCTTGGATCCTATGATGACTTCCTTGTCGGCTCCTTGGCGGAAGCTCTCTCTCGGCTTTCGGTTACTTCGTCCGGGAGATATTGGCCGAAGAGGAATAGATGAGGAGCCATTTGAATGATCTTCATTACTCTGAGCAAGCGGATGATTCAGAACCAATAGTGGCAAGTAAGAATTAAGAATGACAAAAGAGCATCCAAGACACACCACACAGATGACAGTCAGTAGGGACCCCACTACAAAAATCTGTGGAACTACCAGAAGGAAAAGCATAGCAGACACGGATCCCGTGAAGCCAAATCCTGCTAGAAGCTTCTTACGCCAAGTACCTGGAAACTGTCAGATTTAAGATAAGTAATAAAATTGCTAGCAAACATACCATGGTCAGCAACCGAGCTGACAGAGACAAGGGCAAGAGCCTGCATAAACACAGAAACGGAAAATGTGTACATTGCAAAGCTTGCTGTGGTTAACTCAGTACCAAACACGTTGATGATACATTGATGTGTATCTGAGCCTTCAGCTCTTGACATCAATGCATTAACAGTAGCATTTGCAATGGCGGTTGCATTTTTTGCAGTGCAAGGCGTGATTTTGTCTGTAAACAGAACGCCTTGTTCACGAGCAAGTTGTTCTAATGTAACTGGTAAAAATGAACCTGATATACTGTGTCAACTTTGGCGTTTTCGAAATTCGAGAATATAACGTACCGACAGCACAAACAGCGAACACCTCAGCTGCCAATCCATAACAAAAAAATCCTTTCAGCTCTCGATCGCTTGTTGGACTTGTATCTTCCGCTGGGTAGCGTGGGGCTCGTAGCCCAGAACCGCCATCTTCCATGAATTTCAAGTTACTGTGTGGGTATCATTGAATACAAAAAAGTTCAAAAGAATGGTTGTTACGCTCGAATGATATGAAGTTTTGTTGTTCTGAAGGAGGGTGAGAAATGTATGTGGTTTTACCTGAATCCGTATCCTGTTTTAGCGCATCGGTACGAGCGGATGTGGCTTGTTTCCGGAGTTATTCCGATTCATCAGTTGACATGTTTGTGATGTTCAAACGGATTCGAAACACCATTAGTTTTGGCATTTTATAGACGATTCGAAGCTAAGAGTGTTTGGACTCTTAGAGGACACAAGCTCAATTTCAAATCCATTGTTTTCTAATAAGTATCGTAAGATGGGTACGAGACACTTCAATGAATCTTCATGGAGGTTAATGATGTAATCAGTACTCGAGTACACCAGACAAGCATTCTCCACGTCAAGTTCCGGTTTATCCGGAAATCTGGTCGACGATGTTAACACCGCTTTCAGTGTGCCATTGTATTGAGGGATGCTACATAGATACTAATGGTTGATAACTTGGACTTGAATTTGCCCCTTTTTCAACATGGACCTCTGTGGTTGGATTGTCATGGCATTGAATTGATCGCAAACGCTACATGCCCTCCATGCGAAATTGCGAATTGACCATCTAATCTTGAGACAATCAATCGCAACCTCCTTGAGTCTTAGACCTTATGAAAGACTCGGCTAATTAAGCATATCTCATAATTCATGCAAATTCTTCCGCTCTCAGAGCGGACGAACCGCCATAACGTATGAAGCATTGGGCGGCATTATATTTGTTTCGTCGTGTTTCTGGGGTAGATGAAGGGGGAGAGGGGGGTTATGAAGGTAGTTATTTCGACTTCTGAGCTAAAATTATGAGTTTTTGTGAAGAGGATTACAGGAATCTTGATAACGTCAGCCATTTAGGGAGCACGAGATTCGCGTTGAGCTTACAAAGTCTAAGAGCAATGAAATACAAACTTTGGCCCGGAGCGGTGCACCTGTAGATATTCATGGGCTATCATCAGTTATAGATCAAGACCTTAGCGCCTTGAGACCCTCAAATCCTAAATCGTCTGTCCACCCCCAGACAACAGAATAATGTCTTGCCAGTAGAAGCCATTCCTCAACTTCATCTAGACCCTCAAGCCTGTCCACTCTTTCTCTTTCTTTGCGTGCGACCCAATGTTCCCAGAAATCTTCTATGCTCACGGCGTTAATGCCACCCTTCGCGTTACCAAATCCAAGACCTACTAGTCTATCCTTCTGATCATTAAGCGTCTTATACTTCTGCACCGTAGGCATAGTGATTCCTCTTGATGCTAGATTTTCTACCATCATTTGTCCAAAGGCATCGTGTACTCCCACTGGCTCGTAAAGAACAATCCCAATACTTGGAATCTTGTCTGTGAACCATTTTATGATACTTTGTGCCGCGTTCACCTCAAGATAGCATAAGCAACATTCGGATATTATCAGTGTGGCAATGTCACTCTTGATACCATGAAATGAATCGAGACCAACTGTGCCGGGTAGTTTCCTGAGGTCCAAAGGATGGCACACGTATCCAACTTCTGAACCAGTCTTAATAGTGCGGCTGAATCCCCATTCTGCATTTTCTTGTGGCCCACTAGCCGCCGTGATTTCTGCAAGCTCGCCATCCTTTTGTCCGATTTCAAAGAACTTTTCATTTCCGATGAGCTCTGTATGATTTTGTTGTACTAACCGATTTTTCGCAACGCATACAGATGGGAAATCAAATTCATGGTAAATGGCATTATTGTGCAGGTTCTTCGCCCGAAGACGAAAATAGCGAGTATCTGTTCCCGCGCCCAAAGATATTATTTGTTTTTGCTGTGAAGTAGAACTATCAGGTTGAGATAAGAAGGATTCGATGAGGAGGTCTAAAGCAGTAGTACGAGAATATGTACCTAATCAAAGTCACAGATTAGCTGGTTCCGAGTAGGTCAGTGGACTGCACTCGCAGGAACGAAGGCTAACGAACCTCTATTTATGATTGGCAGCCTTCGTGTTCCACTTCCTTTGACGAAATAATGAGCAAACTGGTCCTCTAGATAGCCAAGATTGACTGCACTAAGACGAGATACAGCTGCATCTGTGTCGGTACCTTGAATGGCATTATCTTTACGATTCGAAGAGACCTCTGAATGAGGATTCAAAGGATCGCGCAGGCCTTGCCCTCTACCTCTGCCGCGAGACCGAGATCCACCTCGCAACGAGAGAAGGTTGGGTATTTGCTGTGCAGACATTTTTGAGGCGCCAATCTGTTGCGTACTGAGAGGCTGTGTCTCGATGGCCGTGATTATTGAAGGTAGTGAATGTATGCTGTAGCTTCAAGCTGTGGTGGGGTTCTAGCCCAAGGCTAAGCAGCCTTGGGCGAGGCTGACGATTCACTTTGAGGCAACCCACGTGATTATGATCATACTCTTTGTAAGCAAGTTCCATGATATCGCCGAATTGACCATTTCTACAAAGATTTGTTCCACGGCAGGATTATTTGGGTTGCAACACAACATTTACGATGAAAGCCATGAGCGCAACATGCGATATGAATCCAAAATCCTTTGCTACCGCCAGTGGCACGCAACAGGAAAAGAAAGCACACTCAGCCTTCGCATGGATTTGCAAGATACATCCATCAGTAGTAAGCATGTTATCAGGAGGATCTGAGTAGTACGCTGAACTTGGTCGCATTCAAACAAGTCCCTGTCTCAACATACGTATCTAAAGTTTGACACTTACAATTTAGGAGTATGGAGATGAGAGTATCACGAACGAATGCCGAAATTGTTGAAAGTGTCGTGATCTCCTTTTGTGATCTCCTTTCGGCATAGTTGCAAGAAGGGTTCACCTCCGCAATCGCTTGATCCCCAGTACCTTTTTTTCCAATACAAACCCAGGTACCGGTATGTGCTGTGCCTCCTTGAACTTATCCGATATTCCATGAGATTTGCCGAAAGTTTGGCTTAATACATATCAGTAGGGATGGATATGTATCCGCATACCAGTTGGTTTCCAACATAAACAATCGGGAGAATGCTTCCATGCATATACCTAAGTCTACGCATATCTGGCGTTGTAGAAAATAAATAATTACGTCAATGCCTTTCTTCTTACTCCAAACATACGAATGCTAGCAGTCTGAGTCTGTAACTATTGAATCGGAGAAGAAAAGGGGGGAATTGATCTTCAGAGTTCAAGATGTAACAATTTGCGAGAAGAGGGGATGCAAATCTTTTAACGAGAAGTGTTCTTAGCATTGATTTGATTGATTCGACTTTCGTGGTGGTCTATTACGGATGTCAAATTTTATCATTCAATTGATGATATTTCCCGCCAACAGCCAAGAGAAAAACACAAGGATCAGAAGCATGTCTTCAAATCAGCTCTAAACCTTATTTGGTTCATTTAATTTAAACTATCTCAACTACATGGGTCTTATCATTAGTCGATCTCTTCATTTTAATTCCCGTTCGACATTAGCGTCAGGAACACAACATTATGGCTTTTCACATGTCCAATCAATCTTGGAATTGAGCGGAAGATAAAAGCCTAATTGGGGTTAAATTCATGGTTTCTATCATCTAATTTCCTATACCGCCTGTGCAAAGCCTGTCAAAGACTCAATATGAACTAACGTGTGATGAGAAAGATAGGAAAGAGGAAATGGGGAAATGCCTTGACCTTTTTGGTGGGCGTTCCTAAACCATTCCTATATGGAATTGGTGACCTGCAAGCGCAGATACCTCCAACTGAACCGTTTATCCACCCGCCCACCTTTACTCCCCTACATCTTTTATCCTCGTCCTTCTCTTCAATATCAAGTGTGTTCAACGTTCACTCTTTTTTGGTCGCTCGTCGCCAGTACGCTCATTACATTTGCTCTAGAAAGCACCTCACTCATTTTGAAAATTGACTCGTTATCGACTTTATTAACATCGTGGGTATCATTAGCTTGAAGGGAAAGTACAATACACCAGGTTTTCGTCAACAAACACGAGAGGTAGAGAGGATAAACGCAGAACGAAAAGCGCATCAAAGATCTTGCAACACGAGCTGAATTCGGTAGATCGCAGACTTCACAACTTTCACAATGAAGTTCCTCAATGTACCAATCGCAATTGCTGCCGCAGCAATCTTGTTATTACCTTGCGAAGCGAAGCTGGGCCGTGGACTTTCCCATCTCGATATTTTACAAAAACGACACTCTCATAATAGACTTCATGCTTCACCACGAGCAGAAGATTCTACGAACTTGTTACAAAAGCGTGGTACTTGCGAATTCCCAACGGATGCTGGATTGGTTGCTGTTACACCTGATTCTAAAAATGCGGGATGGGCAATGAGTCCCGATCAAGCTTGTACTCCAGGCTCATATTGTCCATATGCTTGCCCTCCTGGTCAAGTGATGGCGCAATGGAATCCAAAAGCCACTTCGTACACTTATCCATTATCTATGGTATGTTGGAATAATATTGGGCCTAGATGAAAAACTAATCGTTTCGCAGGATGGAGGATTATACTGCGACTCAAATGGCAAAGTTAGCAAACCGTTCTCCAACCAACCTTATTGTGTGTCAGGGACTGGTACAGTTGGGGTCGTAAACAGCTGTGGTGGAAGCGTTTCATTCTGTCAAACAGTTCTACCTGGAAACGAGGCTATGTTAATTCCAACATCAGTGGATGGATCCTCTCAATTGGCGGTTCCAGGCACAAGCTACTGGTGTGAAACCGCAGCTCAGTGAGTATTGAACATCACACCGCGATTTTATTATCCTAACAGTCTATAGCTACTATATCAATGCTCCAGGAGTCTCAACTGCTGATGCTTGTATTTGGGGTGATGGCTCAAAACCCATTGGAAATTGGGCTCCATATGTTGCCGGAGCTAACACTGTCGCCAACGGTGATACCTACCTTAAAATTGGTTGGAATCCAATTTGGACATCCTCCTCCCTTTCAGATACCATGCCTACTTTCGGTATCAAAATTGAATGTTCTGGGTCTGGATGTAATGGGCTTCCTTGTTCAATTGATCCATCAGTTGATGGAATTGGAGGAGTTACCAGCGCCGATCAAGCTTCAGGGGCTGGAGGTGCCAACTTTTGTGTTGTTACTGTCCCTTCAGGTCTAACTGCCGATGTTGTGGTGTTTGAGCTTGGCGGTTCTGGATCGTCTGCTTCCTCATCGTCTAAAGCTGCTTCAAGTAGTGCTTCGCCAACTCCTTCGCCAACCCCAACCCCAACTCCCAGCTCATCATCTTCTACTCCAACTACTTCGTCAACTCCACCTCCATCAACTAGTAGTTCTTCCTCGTCTACATCCACATCTATATCTTCTTCGTCTTCTTCTTCTTCCGCCTCCTCCTCCTCCTCCTCCTCCTCCTCCTCC
>PQXL01000621.1:0-18519 GCA_004916875.1 Botrytis galanthina
ATAATATATCAAAATTTCAAATCAATTAATTCAAATATTATAAAGTTATTAAAGAATAAAGAGAAGAGGTGTTTTCTTACAATGAGCTTTTTTAAGGTGACCCAAAAGAGGGGTGGCCCGAAAGTGGGGTACCCGACTTATATTGAGGTAAGTTCAACTGTAAACTTTGACATAAAAGTATCGTTGCTTGGTCTTTCATAGAGTGAAGATATAGTTTGTGCTAATCACCTGGAAATCTTAATATGCTTTCTTGGTATACGCAGTACGAGTTTGATAAGACGTGATTATATGATCCTCCATCCATATACAATACCTTGCTGGGCGAATCCTACAAAACAGGAACAAAACGTGTATATTTGAAGTAGCTCTCCTCTGCTACTTTTTCGAACTCGGTAGATAAAGGGGAAGACGAAGGAAATGCAAGGCGGTTACCACGGGTATAATAGCCGGGCGTAGTTTTTGCCTATGTAAATTATATTATCGGATGATTGTATTCGGTCAAATATCATAGACATTAAAGATCAATTTCATAGGAAAGTGTTCTCGGATGTTACCGAGCCCCACTAGAAATGGTACAGCCGTGGGATGATAAGCTCAACATCTTATTGTTATAGACGTACCTACTACGCAGGTTGTGACTTCGCAAATGGTTCCAACTGCACACCTCGTGAAGTGCTAATCACAATCACTTGTTCTCAAAGACATTTAAGATATGCCGAGGTTCACCAGTGGTTGTCTATTCTGATTACATACATCTCATATCTCATCATTTCAAGGTCCACCAGGTCTATTACTTGAAGATAACATGCTGAAAAACTGGATACATACAGCTATGCATCTTCCAGATATTATGTACTTTGTGCTATGTTCTTTGAAGTCTTCCAAAGAAATCGATTTCTATGGCACTGCAATACGTGTACCTCTCAAAGAAACCCGTCTTTTGCTCTAGTTGAAGGAGGAAAGGGGGTGAATTGGTACTCCAGTTGGCTTAGAATCCTCTTGCACGTTGTTAATTGGAAATGCCGATCTTGAAAGTTGTGATCCAGTAGCATTTAGCCTTCTTGGTATTTTATGCGCCAGGGCAACTTCTTCTTGGCGTTGCGGGGACGACCTAGAATCAGATCACATAGAATGTAAGAAAGTGGTGAAATGGAAGCTCTCTTTCTCTTCGACTGGCATCCTAGAAAAGTTTAGTTACCACTCGGGTTATGCTCCTCGTGTTTAGCGGCTTCTGGATTCTTCTCTTTTGAATCATCACGAGGAGTGTATTGGCTCATTGGGTATTCACACGGCACCAGCGTTCACGCCATGAATGCAGAATCGGGAGACAAGTGAGAAGTCTCATTTGTTATCTATATGATGGCTGTGCCAGTTACTTTTTTCAAGGGTCTAGGAATCATTAAAGTAGTTCAATGGCCTGACACTCCCCTATCAATTAAGCTTTACTTTATAATATCTAAATCAAGGCTTGAAGCATAACCCTTCTCGCCATAAAATGAAACACCATGTTTCTCTCCGGATTGAGATTTCACACCGTTGTGCGGAAATCTTGAAGCTTCTTTGGTTCCCCAATTCACCAATGCTTCTGCTTGTCCCCTCCACATCCAGATTCGTGTTGAAATTCTCCTAACAGCGGTAGCTCTTATAGTCTGAAGAGTGCTAAACTCGATATTGCTCTTCGATATCAGATCTCATGAAATATTTATGACTATGCTTTGAACCACACCGAAATTTACCAGTTGTGGTCGAAGATTTCCGGTGAATGAATTACCGCAAACACTTCGAACACCGAGGATCACCTCCACAGCGGAGCCTGAATTATAATAGGGGAAGGTAATTGCCACAAGATATAAATATTGAAGGATTCTCCATCGGAGCTTGCAAGAAGTCGATGGAGGCACAAAGGTCAGCAACCATCATTGCAGTAGTCAGCCCCCCTTCACCTGACAATTGTGGTCTGATCCTCTGCAGAGGTGTGGAATTATTGGTGCAAAGATAATACTCTAGAAGCTCGCCACCGTTCATATCGACGACTTCTGATGCGGTTATTCAGATACTTGGTGGGTTTTTTGGCCTTAGAATATCTGTTTCTAGTCGTAGCTGGGATCTTTGTTGTAAGGCATTTAGGGTTTTGTTGTTGGATGAGATTGTTGAATGAGTTTCTGATGGACTCGTTTATAGGTGCCACACTCCTGGAAGTTTACCGCAAGTGAGAGCCTCGCATGTGAGATCGATGAACAGATCTGAGTGACCAGGCTATAATGTAATAGATGAAGGAGGGGTTTCATTTAGTTTCGCTTCAAGAGAAGGTCAGACAAGTGGTTTGCAAATCGTTAGTTCCGTTCTTGTTCTGGTTTTCATTGCTGCTGTCGATTTAAATATTCAAGATGTAGTTTCTGTTGAAGTTTTAGTAAGTGAGAAAGAATTTGATCATCAACCTAATATAGAAGTTGGAGCGTGACCAGGTGAGCAACGAGGAAACAGACGATTGTGATGGAGGCAAGGTCCCTCACAAGACCCGTGAAAGAAATTCGCAAAAATTGATCGGCAAGTCAAGATTCCCTTGGGTATCTATGTTTCTGCTGGTGTGTTGTTATATTCCTAGGAGCCCCCAATCTACGTATAAGAGAAATCAATTCCTAGTTTCAAGAACGAGAAGTTCAAAGGACAGGTTTCACGTTGTTGAAAGTGAAGAGGGCTGCACATCTTTCACCATTGCAATCGCTTTGCATTATTAGATAGTGAATATATTTATATGCCCTCGACCATAACTTCAGATGAATCTGAGCTGTATATCATGTCAATGTGGTATCGTGAAATTGCACTCGAATGCTAATTCCCCTGCATCTAGAATATAATGCGTCCTCTTTCTCATATGCTCCTTTATCCGAAATTCAGACCCCCCCTCCCCCATCTCTCCGTGCTTCTTGATCAGTGCAAGCTATATCTCAAGTCCACCAGCCGTAAGCACCGTTCACATCAGTCGAGTTTGCTGGACGACTCGAATCCGCATCTGCGTCATCCAATCTTTCTCGTACCATTGTAACTTGCTCACTAATATTTCCCGCAGGTCCCACCCTATTCAACGTTCTTCTCAACTCATCAAAGGCGCTCACTCTATCTCTTGTACGCCACGCTCTTGGCCTTGAATCAGCAACATTCGCAATTGCACCTCCGAGCATTCTTCTCAGCCTTTCCCGACCCTCCCCAATGACACCTGGGACGTTGTTTCTTTGATACTCAACAATATTTCCTTCCCGGTCAATGATTCTATTGATAGGACCTCGACAGAAGGGACAGCTTACTGGTCGGACATTGGGTCTTTGTCGTTGGGTTTGGATCCAGGTCTGGATACATACAAGACAGAATCCGTGGTTGCATGGATGCACGAGGACGGCATTAGGAGGAGCGGGGAAGGGAGAAAGACAAATGGGACATTCATTTGTACCGACGGCGGTTGGTGCCTCGGGAAGCTGTGGGGAGCTAACTTCGGGAGTTGTTTGTGCTTGTTCCCTGTTGGTCTCGGAAACCTGTGATGCGCTGAATTCAAGAGGTGTTTGTGCTTGCTCACTGATACCAGTTGAGAATGTAATAGAATCTGTGATGTTGAAAGAGCTTGTGGCTCTCACAAGCGGGCGATGAATTTCTCTTCTTGGAGTGTAGACTCGACCGGTATCCGGCGCATCTCTGGCTGTTACAAGCGGGAAAGGCCTAGATCTTCTCGGAACATAGACTGAACTGGGATTCGAGGTATTGGGATAGTTTCTGACCGCAGTCGGCAAAGAATTATATAGTGTCGGAGTATAGACTCGATCAGGATCCCTCCCATTACTGTCCCTCATGCGTCGTATACGTGAGCCGAGGTTAGCGCCAACCGTAAGGCGTGCATCAGAGGGCGTCTCATCGAGATTGCCCAAGAAACGCATGCGCGAGGCATGACGTCTGTCACTTTGAAAATTCAAGACGTAAGGCTCAACTCGATCACTGGCACGCCTAATTCGGTCAACATTTCTGGCCCTAAGATTTGCATAGGTGAGGCGTGCTGATCCAGATCCGTCGACCGTCAAGGTACTCGGTGTTCGATTTGTAGATGGCCCATTACGCACTCTAGGAACGATTAAAGACGGATATTCATCTGCAATGCGAGTCGCGGGATTTCTTATTCTGAAACTTCTCTCGGTGCCCGATAGCTCATGGATGCTTGGCATAGCTCTTCCGCGGATTGATGTAGACGCTACCAACGGGGGAATATTCTCTGGAACATCGCCGGGAGGTTCTTCTGGGTTGGAAGCCATCTTCTCAAAGGTTTGACAGTACTCTTAGTAGGCTACACAAAGCTTTGTAGTGATATTCGAAATCTTTAATAGAAGAACTTCAAAGTTGCGGACGATATGAAAGCCAGTCGACTATCGGAGTTGAGTACACTAATAAGTTAAGTTATAATGTATGAGAGATGTTGTTTGTTGTTCAATGTTCTGGACAAAAGTAGAGGTTCTTAAATATTGCATGATGAAATTTCATGGTACGACAGTAGTGAACGCGACATGTTTTCTGCAGTATCAATGTATACGATTTATTCACGACAACCGGATCGCGGAGTCAGTATACAGCAGTTTAGTTGGGAACAGCATCAGAGTAGCAATATTGTCATCTTATTCATCACGCACCGGTTCAAGAAAGAGCTGGAATTCACTATGCTGAACGCCCCAAAGAAAGCGGCTTAGCTAGTCCATCCAAGTTTTGGAAATTAAGATCTGAATTTTATGATTCAGTTCATGGTTTAGGAACAAGCCTTTTGCTACTATGAGTTGTAGGAGTAACGAAAAATTTCTGCATTCACGCATGGTATATTCTTTCATCTGGTTTCGGCATGGATGCGCTGGATTTGAATCTAATTTTTTGGGAAGTTTCAACATTCAAATTTCCTTTTAACACTTCACCTCAATATTTACCATCGATTGTCAGACGTGGCATCTTTCTTGATGTATATGTAGGAATAGATATAACCTTGAGGTCGAGTGTCTTCTTGATCTCTCAGACTTAAAGAGACTTCGAGTTCTAGATTGTAATAAATATATTGCCTCAAGACAAAGGAACGAAATATTTCTTCCCATTTTGACCCTAGATACGCTCGCTTTGTGTATATCGAATGAAGAAAAAAACTTCTCTAATGGTTTGGCACATATGAAGTGGCTTTTAATTGGTAGAGTAGCAGATGGAGATTAGAAGATTAGAATAGATATTCACCTTCTTTCTCTGATAGTGGGATATCTATTTAAAATGTAGTATATCAGGTCTCGTTCTAGGATTTTAAGATAAATAGTGAGCATATAACATGATAAACTGATGATTAATGCACTGTGCTAAGCTGAACTAATCAAATGCTTGTATTTTCTATTCTTTCATAACCTCAGGATCGTTAAATGGAAAGTTGTTGGAGACTATCCTCTGAAGAAGCCAGACAGGTAATAGAAAGTAGAAATGTAGTTACCAGTGTGTAGATAGATAATTCTCTCGAACATCTTAAACAAATACACATATCAAGAATCATTATCCCCAAAATTGTAGATGGATAGATTAATGCCAGTGCAAACACGAACGACATATACTTCGAACTAAAACTGTGTTACATCCAATGAAATAACGAGTACCTTCCAGTATCATGTAGAAGATCACAAGCCCAATGGAAACAAGATCTCTCTACTTCAGAGCAACCACAATGCAACAACACAAGCACCAAAAACAGTGAAACCGGTAATAGACCAAAAGCGCCCATTCATTCTCATTCCAGAAGTACCACTAACTTTAACATCCGCCGGCGTTGAGGTAGCTGTCGACGAACTACTCGATCCCGAATTCGCAGAACGAGTGGTTGTAGAAGTTGTGCCAAAGACGCTAGAGAAAGCTGGCCCAGTCCCTTGTAAAAACTCTGTATCTATGCTGACTTCAGTGTGAGAATTAGTGGTTTGATCAGTTTGTGTAGGCGAGCTTGGTGGAGTTTGTGTAGGAAGTGTTGCAGCAGCAGGAGTTGGGAACGAGAGGGTGGCAGAAAGTTGTTTGAAGCTGGATGAAGCGGCTGCGGAGTTGGTTTCGTAGACGGAGATTGTGGTTGTAGTTGTTATCTGGGTTGAGCGGGTAGATGTGCTGAGGTCTAGATGAATGGTGTAGTAGTAATAGTAGTAGCTCCAGTAATACCTGAGTATTCGTTAGTGTGTATGCATGCTGTTATGGCTTGAGATATCAACGAACCATGTGATTGTGTAATAATAATACTCATACACCGGTATTGGTGTCAAAGTAATAGATGGCTCTGGAACTTTTGTAATGGACGATGGAATGACGGTAGAAGCGGTAGTGGCACTAGGTGTACTGATAGTTACACTACCAGAAGCATGTCCAGAACATGTTAAATCCGTGCAACATTTGATGCTACCCCTTACATTCACACAGATATTCCCAGCAGTGCAATAGCTTCCATCTGAACAGCAATTACCTCCATCCGGGTAGCAATAAGGATAAGTGCAGCAATTCCATCCAGCTTCGCATGTGAAACCTTGACAACAACTCTCTCCAGGCTTGACGCAGAAGCTACTTCCACAGCAGTTTTCGTCTCTTGGACAACAGCCTAGGTTGCCTTGGTATCTGTTAGGACTTTCCTTAGAATAAGGTTGCAAATAGCTTACTGGGGCATAGACCATATCCAGGGTCTTCACAGGTAAGCACTCTTGGACTTAGCCACGACTTCAGCAAAGAACGCCTATCAAGAGGTACTGATGCAGTACCATTGTTTGTAGAAGAATGGAACTCAGGGGAAATCAAATCATCGAATGCTGGCGTTTGATTACCTAGAATAGTTGGATAAAAGATCAGAGAAAGAAGAAAGTGCTTGAGGTGTGAAAACATAGTGAAGATCCGAGCTCTTCCCAAACAAACTGATTTCGTCTTATCTTGAACAAAGTTAATTGGGCCCACCACATTATTTATGGCCTTTATACCACGGCGCTCAATATTATTCCTACTAATCTCTGTCGATACAGCTATTCGAGCTCTGCAGAAAATGGCTTACCAGGATTGCTGGAAGGCTGAAGTCCGATATAGCATAACTGCATGCCTCGACAGCAAACTTGCTGCAGGACACGAGCGCCCTATCTCCTCTGACACTTCAAAGCACTTTTCTTTATTATCCAGAATATCCAGAGAAGCTCCGCCAGTATCGAATTAGCTTTTCCTCACTTGTTATTAGAGAATATCAACATCATTACTTGTCACTTGATGCTATTGCTCTTGGCCACCTCACCTGGCAACGTTACAGGCCATCAAACGACCAAAACTTACTCAAAAATAACACACAGCCCTCCCCCCTCCCCCAAGAACTCTTAGATGATATATACCATGGAGCAAATTTGCCCCGATATAATCTTTCATGTGTCAGAGAATCTCCCACCGCCAAGAAACGGGCTGAGGTTCCACAATCTAGGCAGCAAAAATTACTCTCAACTGGTCTGTTTCATGAGGCTGAACCTTTATCTATCAATTCAAGCCACTACACGGAACAGAAATTTCAACCATAAACTGATTGTCGATACGCGCAGGAACGTGGGTGGCGAGCCCAGATGGGCCACGTGCATCGTGGCATGTAAGAACTGGAGAAGCTTTACATATTGGCAAGAAGTAGGCAGAGCTTAATCGCTCCATTATTCTTGCCTAGCTTAGCGACCGCAGTATAGGGGAGTAACAAGAGCAAGTGGAGCTTGGCATATATAAGAAACCGTGTAATGTAAATGTGTAACGACTTCACTAAAGATTATTGTCGCGTGAATCGCTGTGAACGATTTCTGAAAAAGGAGGAGTTTGGATGCAGATTAGACAAACTGTTCTCAATCTGCTATCAAAACAGAGAAAGGTCCTAAGTATCTCGTCTTCATACCACCTGGTCGTCGCATCATCTACCGGGAGGTAGTTGTAGTCGGTACAAACAAAATCTCCGCATGAGTCAGCAACCCCACCCTGTACCGTCCGTCCTGCATATCAACTTCACCTCCTCCCTGCAATGTAATATCTCGAGCAAAAATGTCTCAGCCCACGACAGACATACAGAATTACGAAGCGGATGATACATATACTGACGATGTAGTTATTGGCGAGAATGCTCATGGGGACAACCCTGAGAAAAATCTAGAGCTTTCCAAAAAGCCAAAGAGCACCCAGACAACTATCAGCGATTCGAGTAATCTCCCAGAACAAGCCATTCCACCGATTACCCATTTCACGGAGCCTACAACCGCATATTGGCAAGCCATCCTCCCATCCAACCACACCCCGCAAAATCCGCCTTATAAATATGGGTTCCCAGCCAAGCTACCCGACTCACGTTTCCTGGTTCTCCCAATCAGACCGCTGAAAGATAATCCCAAGCATGCGGTTGCCTCACTTCTGGTTAACCAAGCTTCCATGGAAGTAGTAGATATACTCTCCGACTTTCTTGCCGATATCGTGCGTCGTTTTGAGCCGGATGTTATTATTGGGCTTCCTACTTTGGGTCTTAGTCTGGCTCCGCTTGTTGCTAGGAATTTGGGCTTAAGTATGTCTGTCACATGTCAAGATCAATACTTGAAATTTTTTATCAAGGATAGAATTAACGATTGTTAGAAAGATATGTACCCCTAGGCTACTCCCGCAAGTTTTGGTACGATGATGCTCTCTCCGCTTCTGTGTCATCCATTACATCCCCAGAATTGGGGTTGAAGAAAGTATATCTGGACCCGCATCAATTACCTTTGGTTTTAGGAAATCGATGTGTTATTATTGATGACGCAGTAAGTTCTGGTGCTACACTGAAGACCACTTGGGATTTGTTGGAGAAGATTGGTTGTGATATTGTGGCTTGTGGGGTGGTGATGAAACAAGGTAATAAATGGGAACAGAGAATTGGGCAGGAGAGAGTAGATAAATTGGTTTACGTGTTGGAAAGTCCTCTTTTAGAGGCCGTTGATGAAGGATGGGCATTCAGATCCTAAAATTCGTGCTTAGGAAGAGGGGATCGCCAAATCTATCATATCTTTTCCACTTTTCGAGTTTGGTCAATTAACCTGTCGCTTCGATTTTGCATAATCAGAACCTAGATGTAGAATCGCCGGATCTTGTATGGCAAACTAGTAGACAGTTGGAGAGGAAGATTGCGACTTATTCTTAATAAGTTGGCCCCATGAATCACACCATTTTTACCCTTCGTTCATGCATTATGATGTTTCAACGATCTTCATTCCATTGTTTCTCAAGTGCTGATGATTATTTCTTCTCGTTATCATTCTAATTCATAAATGTCTGTTCTTACAGAAAAGTATACAAATCGCGTACAAAAAGTGTACTGTACTCAAATATCATAATGAATGTGATGGTGTTGGGCCATTCATTTCTGCAGCCATGTTCCTTCCATGTCTAACCCATAACACCGTCTTTAAAATACATCCCCTACCTGGGTGCATGCATCAGATCCTTAGCCTCCAATACGAGCCGCACCCAAAAAATAAACCGAACATTATAATGCATTCATATCTCATCTCATTTAATTTCATATCTCGAAAGCTTCTCTTAACTTATCTCAACTTTGCTCACGATATCAGATCGATTCAGATCCAAAATTTAACAGGTAGTGATGAAAAGACCGATTGGTGATGGGTTGTAATCCTCAAACCACCACAAATCAGTGTCGCTTCCACCAGCAGTCATCTCATAGCTGATAGCCTGTCCAGCTGGACAAGCGAAAGTGTTAACAACAGTCCAAGAACCAGGTGTGATGGTCTTGCTACCGAAATCAGTTGCAGTGCTTCCGATAGAGTTGTAGGTAGAGCTGGTGGTAACAGTGGTGCTTAATTGCTTGAAATCAATGGCTCCGGAACCGGAGAAGGTATAAGAGGAAGTCTCGAGCATATCTTGAGTGGGGAAGAGGAAAACGAGGGAGCAAGTCTTGGAAGCGTATGAAGCTGGAATGTCGAAGTTGAAGAGAGAAGAGACGGTGCTGTTGACGACTCCATCGTAAGAAGTACCGTATGCCTTATCTGGGGATGCAGATGAGACGGGAATAATTAGGTTGGGGGAAGAGTAGGTGCCGTCAAGGTTAGTAGGGCAAGAGTTAGAAGCTGAAGCTGTGGAAGAGGCCTTGGATGTGGCCGAAGAGACAACTGAGCTTGCTTGAGAGACAATAGAGGAGATGGTTGAGCTAGCAGACGAAACCTTTGGTGTGGAAACAGCGCTGGAAGTGGCTTGAACTTGGGAAGTAGTGACTGGGGCGCTGGAAACTTTGACAGACTCGGTGGCAGTAACTTGTTTCGTGGAAACAGCGGTCATGCTCTGGACTTGAGTAACGGTAACTGTAGAAGGAGCGGCAGATTGAACTTGGGTGAGTGTAACTGTGGAAGGAGCAGCACATGTTTGTTGTTGAGTTTGAGTAACCACAATAGTTTGAGCGGGATCAGTCTCCTGTTGAGTCTGAGTTTCATGGACAGTCTGGCCAGCAGCAGATTGAACTTGGGTGACGGTAATTGTAGAAGGAGCAGGACACAATTGTTGTTGAGTCTGGGTGACCACGACAGTTTGAGCGGGTGCAGTCTGCTGTTGAGTTTGAGTCTCTTCAATAGTTTGACCGGGCGCAGTCGAAGTGACATAAATGATCTTAGCAGATGGAGTTTGGGTGACAACAACGGTTTGAGCTACAGTAACGGTTGAAGCAGCACATGTCTGTTGCTGAGTTGTGGTAGCAGTAATGACTGAAGCCTTTGAAGATTCTGAAACTGGAGCAGACAATGAGGCCTTTGTTGATGAAACTAAGGTAGAGGACGAAACCTGTTGGGATGCGGATGTACTCAATTTTGCTGATGAAGAGGATGAAGATGGGGCGAAACATCCACTTGCAGTCAATCCAATCTGTACACACTTATCCTGACCAGCAACAGGAGCAGTATAGATGTTGTAATCGTTGTCAGAAGATGGGCATGCATAAAACACTGTTGAGCCGGATTGAGAATAGGTGCCATCTGCGCTGATAGCAAAACCACTTGTAGCGCTCATACCAGTATCGCATTGGTATTGGTTAGCCTCTGATGTTAAATAACATGGTCGGCCTTTGGAATCAGTGGTTTCACCGTTGTTGATTGTGAAGGTTGCAGTGGGGTGGTTGCCAAGGATGCGGAGTTGGCCATCGTCCAATTGACCAACGGTACCGGATTGACCTCCTGATGAAGTGAGAGTATATGAGCAAGTGTCCCGTTTGATAGAAGCAGCTGAAGCGCCAACGGCGAGAGCGAGTGATGCTGATGCGGAATACTTCATGATTAACGAGTGGAAGTTATTGTATTATTAAGTTGATATTGTAGTTATAAACTGGAAGATGTCGACTTGGAAAAATTTGAGAGGAAGCAACTGCTGTCTATATACTTTCTCGTCGGCATTTTTCAAGCTAATAATTTTCGAGAGAAAACGATGACGCAGATTTGGTTCGTGACGACTTTTGTTTACATACGAAGTATACAAGAAATGGCTCACCGAAAGAACCGAATCAATGCAAATCGAACATCGGTTCCTCGTGGAAACCAGTATTCTCATGAGCTAAAGTGTTGATCAATATGCAGCCCATCGAGTGACATTCGTCCGTCAAAGATGATTTTCACAAAAATGCAACACATTTTACTTGATTGGCATGATCTACTAGTCTATTGTCGTAACCTCAAACCCCCACAAAATGCACCCCTCTGCTGGGACCCATAGTATGGGATGAACGATTTGTTGATTGAACAATGTCTTCATAGACCATCCATGAATGATCCATAAATAGCTAGGAACGAACGGACAAATTGCGGACAGCGGCATGAGATGTTCAGGAACGTAATCAAAAGATCGGCTAAGCATGCACTAGCTAGATTTTCACCTCAAGTGGACCATGACGAAACCATTCTTCCGGTTACCGCGTTGTACAAAGGGGTAAGCTTCACAAACCGAAATTCGGAGAAGATGGTATCGCTATCCACATCGAAACATTTGGTAACTTTTTGAAGGCGGGGTATTCCTCTTATCGTGTTGCAGCCTTGTGCAAAGTATCTCTGTCTCAAAATCCCATAGATTTGGATACATGAAACAAATATATCAGCATTCAAAAAGATGTGGATGAGATGCCAAAGTTTGTAATATGGAGAGGGTGTTGAAGAGGATCATGTCGTCATAAAATGTTTGCATATGGCTGACTGACAGGACCGGGGGATTTTTGTGCATCCAATGTTGAAAGTAAATCTGGGTCCTCGTTTTCGCGAGGGATAAAGTCGTGTCGCGAAGATGCTATTTTTACAAATTTCCATTGGTAATATTTGGGACGCCAGCACTATTAATAAGCACTCTAGCTTAGCCTCCCTCGGGCCTCTGTGCTAAGCTAGTGAGCGGAAGGTGGACATTTCCACGACTTCACGTGATGATACGTACGTTTTTGTCTGAAAACACGAAGAAAGCTCAATACGAATGAACATGGCTAGTGTGCTTCGCGGATAATGATTCCGATGTCAAAGATGATTCGTGCGATTGGAAGTGTGGAGATATGACGCCGGTAAGTCTGGGCTCTAGAAAAGTCCGCTTTCAATAAACGTAAGAGGTAGTCTGGCTTAAGTCTTGATGTCTCTTGTAGAAGAACTCACTGCTGGCTGCAAATAGGTCTTGCACAGCCTTATTACTCTTTGGTGGTGTTGGAACTTCCAAGGTTAGAAAGAGTCGTCATCACAGTCTTGAAATGGTGGCTGCAAAACAATCCGAGCGAGCATTGTATAAGACAACAAGCTAGTAGAGAATTGAACGTGGTGAATCCTTCAAAAGACCTTTGGAAATTGGCAATCTCTATTATTTGAGCTGAGATATTTGTAAGGTTAAGAAGGCTTTCGTACGCCCTCTGCTGGCGTTTTTCAATGCTCCTGGGGGATTGAAGAATTGGCTTCAGTCGTAATCAAGCACGCGTCTTCAGGCGCCATTTTTTTAAGTTCTTCCAGGCCGAATGCAACTCGATGAACGCCCATAGGTGATAAGAGAACTAGAAGCAACAAGTTTCTTTTTTTCGCTCAGGGTATTGGGACATTCCATGACAATGGGATGGATTGAAAAGTCTTGAGGTTGCGAAAAAAATATTGCTTACATACTCTTCGACACCTTCGGATAAGTGCCAGCCGATATCCGAAAATTCGGCACAAAGTCCGGGTGTGGTGACGACTTTGACCAAAGTAGCCGAGCCGGCCACTGCACTGCATTGATATCACAAGAATCCATTTGGCGATTGAGCATCAACATGTGCGATTAAGGACTTTCTTCCAGAAATTTTCATTGCAGTGAACTGTCTCCCTGCTCAAAATTCCATGAATACTCATTCTCTTATTATCAATGTCAGTATCAAGGAACATTATCACCAGTGCAGGACACTGGATACATGAGAAGTGTGAGCAAGTTGGCAAACGTTTAGTAAAAAAGCTACTGGAAAGAATAATCGACCTGCAAGCTTTGAATATTCTCCTACGTCTTTCCTAGTACTATGGGTCTTTACGAGGAAATTTCTCGCTTTCTTTGACAAGGCTCTCGTCCAATCTCTGCAAATTCCCACGGGGATCTCGGTCTGCAAATGAGATTTATTTTTAGGACCAGCAAATTTCCGAAGAAGGAAGGTTCTTTGCGCGTCGGACGTTTCTTGAACAAAACAATACACTTGATCTTTATGCATATTCTTCGCAGATAAAATGTCAAGTTGTACATTGATCATTACTCTTGCTCCGTCAGCCACATAAACATTGTGAAAGGCATAGAGAGCAACCTTGGAACTCAAGAAATCATAGCAGTGTTGCTTAGCCGGGAGTTGAGCTTGAGGAGATCTCATCACTTGCAAGAACCATCTGAACAGATATGAGATTGTTAGTTACCAGTCTGCACGCGTCGCTTCAATAACTGATTCACCTGCCAAATCCAAGCCGCCAACACCAATGAGATTGAGCAATTAAGAGTCCTCAGAGATACGATTATATGTACCATGTCCGTATCCCCTCTTTTGTAGCCAATTCGAGGCGGAAATGAGAGGTCTGGTATTTTTACTGAATGATAGAGTTGTGGCCTGCTCCAATTCTAAAAATTGATAAGTTTGATATGTGTCAAATCTCTTCCAGAACAAACCTATCAGTTGTACCCGAGACTTGGAAAGTTGCCATTAAATTACTGGTACTGATACTGAGGCTCTGAATTGCCATGTGATTTCGACGCCAGAAGTCTGGTTGTAAAACATATTTGGATTCCAAGCTTGTTTGTTCTTGAAGGAGCTAATCAAAAAGCGAATATGATGATCCAAATACATGACTCAACACTACTAAACCATCTACAAAGTAGAGATTCTAGAGAGCCAGGCAAGCTCTTTCATAGCTCGGCGATTTACAGTTGAAATTTGGAAATTTATAAGTTTATGTCATACAAAGTTGCGCGTTGATAGCCACAGGTATACCGTTACTGTTGACAAAGAGGCAGAAAGAGAAGCCATGTTGTTTTCCAAGCTGGGTAGAACAAGACAGATATCACCTGCTTTGTAGTCGTTGATGTACAGGTGCTGAGTTTGTCTGTCATACAAACATCATTACCATACCACCCAAGGCTGGCTGGCTGTACGGCAAGGAGCCATGGTTGTGTTCGACAATTGAATACACATCAATATTACTCATTCATTTCTGAGAGTCGTTAACCAATACAAACAATCCAATTGCATTATATATATATATATATATTACAACGCTATGAGTCCAGTCATTGAAATACATCATGATCATTCACAACACTAGACTGTATTGATACTGAAGATTGACTGATGGCTAAAATCTCTCTAAAGGAAGAGGGACCGAGGGACCGAGGGACCTGAGAACTACTTTGGCAGTCCAGTGAAAGTACTAGAAATTGAGAGAAATAGAAGTCTATGTGCAGATAACTAATCAGTTAAGGGAATCTGGGAATGAGATAGAAAGTAAGTGGTGGAGACCCACATTGATACTTTGGAAGCAAATTTAAACTCAAAACTAATCAATACATTTTTAATTTGCCAGTAACTTATATATACCTACCTATTAAAACAAGAGAATGAAAATAACACACCAACAATGAATATAAATTATATGTATCATGTGATTCACTTCTGTCAAATCGAATGAGAATGAGGGGGTGGAGTCCGAGCGGTAGCCTAAACTTAACCTTAATCAATGCACCAAATTGGACTAAATTATCCGAACTACAGTACTAGGTAGTTTTAGGCAGTCTCGAGTCTCTCCACTTCCTTATAATCTTCTCAACATATCCTCACAATCACATAACAATTTTACAACAACCTTTACAACATCTTTTTCAACAATCAATCTCTCTGGTCAAGACATCCAGAAAACTTCAACTGAAACAAATTACTCATTATTTAAAAGGAACTATCACTTTTCACAATGACATTTGACTACCAGTCAACTAAGGTCTTCGGACTCAATTTCAAGGAGCATGATGCAAGAAAGATGCGCCATGTCTTAAAAAACTACGGAAAACTCCCAGCAAACCAAGGTGACAGACTTGCCCTTTTTCTTCGCCTCCAGACTTTTGAAACAAGTCTTGATGAAGAAGTTTCTGAGAAAGTCAAGGAATGGTTCGAAAATGGTGGTGATCTTCCATCAACTCATCCCGCGACTGCACCTGCGGAAGATTCAAGCGGGGAAGATGGAGAAGATGAAGAAGGCGAAGAAGAAGAAGGCGAGGATGAAGAAGGCGAAGATGAAGAGGGTTCAGATGAAGAAGAGGGCTCCGATGACGAATCAAGTTCCGATTCTGGTGCTTCCGCCAACTCCGGTCACGAGTTGCAGTGGGCAGATAGAGAAAGAGCCTTGAGACGCAACCCTGGAATGGATCTTTTTGACCTTTTCCCTCAGCGTAAGTCACATACCCTCTAATATCACAATACCTTTTGTATGTACACCTATTTGAAAACTATATTGAACGCTTTATCTAGATCCTGACAATCCCGAACGCGACAACTATATCTTCGGCGCCGAACCTGATAATGGCGAATTCGGAATGGAGCCCAATAGCACGGATGAGGAAGAAGAAAGTGAGGAGAGTGAAGACGAAGAAGAAGACGAAGACGAAGAAGAAGACGAAGACGACGACGAAGATGACGGTGACGATGACGATGACGAAGGCGAAGAAGATGACGAAGATGACGAAGATGACGAAGACGACGACGAAGACGACGAAGACGAAGAAGAGACCAAAGAGGAAGCAGAAAGGGGCGAAGCACACGATAACTCCCAAAAGCTACCTGATAAAGTGGAATGTGTTATTTGTGCTGAGTTTGTCCTAATGGTGGACACCTGGTCCAGCATCACAGATGATTGTCAACACCAAGATACTCCCATTTGCAGGGAATGTGTCGATCTATCGATCTCCACAGATATAGAGTATGGACTTTTGAATGGTATCAAGTGTCCGCTTTGTACAGCTGTCCTCACTGATCACGATGTTCTTTCCAAAGCCTCCTCGGGCGTACTTGAACGGTCGGTGACTCTTATTGATTCTTTCTGTTCATTACTAATTGTTAAACAGTTACTCCTACTTGAGAGAAAAGGCTTCCAGACCCGATACCTTTGTAATGTGCTTAGGCCCCAAGTGCGGTGGAGGTCAAATACATGAAGGCCCGGAGCCATTGATGATTTGCGACCATTGTAAATTCAAGACTTGTGTCAAACACAAGTTACCATGGCACGAAGGACAGTCATGCGACGAATTTGATGTCGATGACTCACAAATTGAACGTTTGGAGCAGGAAGAGGCCACAGCTAAGCTGCTGGCAAAGGATTCCAGGATTTGCCCACAATGCAAAGAGTGTGTTGTGAGAAGCGATGGCTGTGACCATATGCAATGTATGTATAGAAATATCTCTTGATACAGGCTAATTACTAACAATTAATACTTAGGTCGCTGTGGGAACGCCTGGTGCTACCTTTGCGGTGCCGACTGGGAAAATATTCTTAGACTCGGCGGTGCAGCACATGGCAGAAACTGTCCCAATAACCCCGATTCTCACAGCCGCAGTCGAAGCCAGAACTTAGCCAATGAGACAGCCCTCACCAACCTGGTACATGGCAGACCTGTCAACGAGGCTCAAATTCAAGCCAAGTACGCCAAACAAGCTGCGAGAAGAGAGGTAATGAGACCATTGGCATTGGCTGCTGCTGAGCAAAGGATGAAAGAACAAGCTTTGGCAAAGTCAGACTCCGAGTAAGTATTCCCTCATGCCACACTCTCATTCCATATCCTCTTCACTCCATTTTCTCGGTTCTCTGGCACGTCAATAGTTTCGAGTGAACCTCGCATCCTTTTATTGTTTCCAATTACTAATTTTTTCCGAAGTTCCAGTAGTAAGTCTGGACCACCCAAGAAGAAGACCAAGTTGGTGAGCGCTTGGGAAGAAAAATGATTGTAAAGCAAGATGAACAGCACATTGGGGTAAGAATTTAAATTTTAGCGGACTGATTGGCATTGGTGGATACTTAGGATGAAAATATTTGATGCGACGGCGTTTGTATAACTGTCCGCGCATAGGATAGGCGATGGGATACATATTCAGGAAGTTTTGTGATACCCATTGGTGACGAATTCACCAGAATACCTTACAGAGATGGCGTTGTCCAATCAGCAATACTGTGAGAACAATTTTGAGCAGATTAGTAATAGTTTCTCTCCCAATTATTTATATACTATGCATGCTTTTGGTGGCTCCAAGTGACTGTGCATATCCATCCATAGGTAGGTAGGTTGAGCTTCACTTTTAAAGCACGGGGTACTTAATCTTCAAACTCCAGAAGTCAAAAATCTCTTGGTGGCTATGTCTCCAATCATGTTTTTTGGTGTTGAAGTAATAAATCTCGATGGTACAATGTGATGTTCTGAAGACTGGAATTGAGGAAGGGATAGAGACGAGCATGAGATCAAAAGGTGTCTCGCATCGAAGCACCTAAACAAATCTGATTTGTTGTAAGCGCCTAGAGGGTACTTCAGCTTTAAGTCATTGCTCCAAATATTCTAAATATCATCGCATCATTGATATGGTTCCCAGGTGTGATTTAGTGAATCCACTCTTCGTAATTTCGGGCGTTGGTGAGGTAATCATGGGATATCTTTAGCGATGATTTGGAGTATCGGGGATGACGTATATGGTTTGTCTTCGCTTTGAATCTTTTGTGCTTATTATATACTTGGGTGAGTGTTTGAGGGCGTTTGTAGGCGTTTGGATGGTGATAATTATCATTTTTATTGTTCTTAAATGTTAACTATTAACTATTGACTATTGAAGGTTATAGTTGTTGAGTTATATCCGCTGGTGTTACATAGTAATGTATATTTGATACATATTCTCGCTGGTTTTATACATGAATGTATATTTGAAACATATTCTCGCTGGTTTTATACATGAATGTATATTTGAAACATATTCTC
>PQXL01000622.1:0-18450 GCA_004916875.1 Botrytis galanthina
CCCCTCTCAACCCCACCCAACTAATCCTCCCCCCCCTCCTCCCCAGGCTTCTCCTTCTCCGGCAGCATCCGCGACCCCTTCCCCTCCATAATCTGCGCTCTAGAAACCACTTCCCTCCCCATAACATCCATCGACGCGCCCTCATCCTGGGACATCGCCACCGGTCCACCATCTTCCGGTCCCGGCGCAAACTTCATGCCTCAGTATCAGATTAGTTTGACGGCGCCCAAACCTCTGGTCCGGGTTTTTAGGGGAAGACATTTTTTGGGCGGGAGGTAGGTTTTCCCCTTTTTTCCTTCTTCTTTTTCCTTTTTCCTTCTTCTTTTTCCTTTTTCCTTCTCCCTTTTCCTTGCTCTTTGATTGCGTTCGTCGGTTTGATTAGCTGGATATATGTATACATGTATGTATACGCCAGGGGCCTGAGAAAGCTAACATCGATATCTAGATTCGTAACCCCAGAAATTTCCGAAAAATATAATCTTCAACTACCAGAATACGTGGGGGTAGATCAAATTGTTGAGATGCCAGTTCAAGAGGAGGAGAAATTATAATGAATTGTTGAAAGATTGAGATACGATAGGACAATTAGGAGCATTAGTAGCAGAACTACGAATGTGATAAAATACAATGTGTTTTTTGTTTGTTTATTCTTATATGCATTGTAAAACTCATCTACTAATCATAATATACATCAATTCATAAGGATCATCTCAAACGCATGATTTGATATTCGTGTTGAGTCATTATTCGTGCTGCGTGACACATGATTAGTCTGAAGATCCAGCAAAAGGCAAGCGAAGATTCCAACATACCTCTTCGAATAGCACAAGCACAGTACCCGCCTTACAGATATCCTATTCGCACGATTCATTAGCATATATTTTCCAACATACTTCCATGAACTCAAAGTCAATAGAGACAGAAACCCAAGAAAATCTACTCACTCCTTCCTTATGTACTAATTTAGCCACGACTCCCTTTTGTGGACTTCGAATCACCGTTTCCATCTTCATACTCTCAATCCTACACATTCAACACATTAGCATCAACTCCCAAATTTTCAACCGGAACAAATACTCACACAACCAACGCTTGTCCCTCCTCCACCTCCTCTCCCTCTCCAACCTCATTTCTTAATACCTTACATGGCATCGGTGCTACCACACTATTTCTCACATCCTTCAATCCCAATGCTTTCTCATACCATCCCGGCGTTGCCAATTGTAATTGTATTTGTTTTCCCTGTTGGAAAAGTGTGATTTTATCATCTTGTCTGATTAATGTGCTTTCAATTCGAGTGTGGGGGAAAAAGGTTGAGATAGTAGGGGATTTTGGCTCGCTAACGATGTTTGCGTATGATTTTTCGACATTGGGTCCCTTTACCGTGATGTTGTATAAATTGCGGTCAGATTGGTCAACGGTTACGTGGTAGATTTCCGGCTTTTCGCTTGATGGTTGAATGATAGGTTTTGTGAAACTAAATTCGCGCTGTACGTGAGAGTTGAAACCAATTGCCTCACCATGAGGACCTTGGATCGATTTGGAATTCGCTGCCGAAAGTTCTTGCGATAAGATACCAAGAGCAGCTTGGGCAAATGCTTCAGGCTCAATGGTCTCATTTATGAAGAGCTCATCGTGATGCTTTTGTATGTATCCAGTCTCAACATCACCTCGAATGAATGCAGGACTTTTGCAAATCTTTTTGAGAAACTCAATATTCGTACTTAAGCCAACCACCTCATAATCTTGTAAAGCTGCGTGAAGTTTTCGTATGGCCACTTCTCTCGTCGGACCACTCACGATAAGTTTTGCGATCATACCATCGTAGTTTGATGAGACTGTATCTCCTTGAACAAAACCCGCATCTATTCGAACACTTTCCGATAGTTTAGGTGTTCGTAAATGGACAAGCTTTCCAGAATCAGGCATGAAATTTTGATCTGGGTTCTCTGCATAAATTCGTGCCTCAAGGGCCCATCCACGTTCAGATATTCTTTGAGCTATCGTATCTTGATCAAGTGGTAATGGTTCACCAGCTGCAACTTTGAATTGCCATGATACGAGATCTTCTCCAGTGATTTCTTCAGTCACGGGATGTTCGACCTGTAATCTAGTGTTCATTTCCATGAAGAAAAATTCATTAGTATCGTTGTCGAATATGACTATAATTTCAGTTAGCATTGAGACAAAAAAATAGGGGAACATTTCTCACATTCTACTGTTCCAGCACCCTCATATCCCACAGCAAGTGCAGCAGCACGAGCTTTCTCCCAAAGATCTTGTCTAATGTTTTCCGCTAAGTTTGGCGCTGGTGCTTCTTCCAAAATCTTTTGATGTCGTCTTTGTAAACTACAATCTCTCTCGCCCAACGCAACAGCATGACCATGTTTATCGGCGAAAACTTGTACCTCAATGTGTCTTGGCGTAGCAATATATTTCTCAACCAGCATAACATCATCACCAAAGGAATTCCTCCCTTCACTCTTTGCACTTTCTAACTTCTCAAGGAATTCCCCTTCAGTCTGAGCAATACGCATACCCTTTCCACCGCCGCCCTTCACAGCCTTCACCATAACTGGAAAGCCGATCTTCCTCGCCTCATTGAGTAGATGTTCAGGTTCTTGATTCTCCCCGTGATATCCAGGTATACAAGGTACACCCGCCTTGATCATAATATCCTTACTCCTAGATTTATTTCCCATGGCCTCAATAGCTTTCCATGGTGGTCCAATAAACACCAACCCCTCCTCTACACACCGTTTCGCAAACGCCGAATTCTCACTCAAAAATCCATATCCCGGATGTAAAGCCTCACATCCTTGTTCCTTTGCCACAGATATAATTCGTTCACCATCGAGATACGCATTCGCAGCACCCAGATTTACGGCAAATGGACTGGAGAGTGCGTGTTGCGAATTGGCGTCAGGATCCGTATAGATTGTTGTACATCGTACACCGAGATCTGAAGCTGTGCGTCCGACTCGTAGAGCAATTTCTCCACGATTAGCTATGAGGACGGAAGTAATGGGAGTGATCGTAGGAGTGGTGGCATATCGTCGGGAAAAGGAAGGGAGGAGAGCTCGAGCTAGAACTCGAGATCTGGTTGCTGAATGCATTTGAACATCAATTTCAAAGAGTAATCTCTGGATTCTATCAATTGTAGCTTGGGCTTTTGGTTTAGAAAAGTTGAGATCGAAGATAAAAACGCTGATTGTAAGAAGAAAATTGTCTGTTTAATTCCTTCAAGATTTATTTACGAAGTAACCTTGAGTTATTGAATTGATGGCCGATGGAAAGCGTTCTAATGCGGGGCCGAGCATCAGCCGAATCATATCTGGGGTAGAAGAAAAGCCAGCTAAACCCAAGCTAGCATCTCCATAGAAACTTTATCAAACTCGTGCTGTGCCGAGTGAAACCATCCTATTTCTAACTTCACTCCGCAATAGTAGCTCAGCAACTAAACTTACTTATTACTTAAGGGGTAAAATGGATGTAGGCCGATAATGACTAACAAGTCTGGTCAACTATGTTGAAGTCTCAACCTAGCCTAGGAGTCACTTTGTCTTATTATTTTCCATTTCATCCTAATACCTAGGTGAACTCCAAAGAAGAGCTATCTATACCATTACCCCGGCAAACAAGCAGCGCAAAGACAGAACTCGCCTGTATATAAAAGATATCGATTGTTCTCTTGATTTGATGTATTGCATACCTCACCGGCATCACTCACATACCTATCCGAAAACCACATCATCCTCCCCCTCCAACCCATCCTCAAATCTAAACATCAAATCACTCCTCATCGTATACTTAATGCCACTCACCACATCATCCCCACTATGCAACAACCTCCTATGTTGAAAAATCAACACCCTCCCCACCTTCGGATCAACATCCAACCTCTCCTTCATATCCCTCGAATGAAACGTCGTAGCCCCTCCTCTGAGCATCTCCGAATTTTCTGGGAATTTAGGCGTATTAGGATCTTTCTCGAGTTCTTGCGCTGAATCATTGAGATAGAGATGAATTGTAAAGAAAGATCGTTCGCTACCGTCTGGATTTCCGTAGGCACCATCGACATGTTCTATTCAATGTTAGAAGGCGATTTTCGATCTCCAGGAAAAGATAGTTTTTTTTTTTTGAAAAAAGGAAACAAACCTCTAAAGTACTGTCCAGCGCCATATTTCAAAAATCTCATGCGCTCATTAATTCCCTGTTCAGTGCCTACCCATCTCTCACCACTCCGAAGTCCCAAACCAGCCAATCCTTCCCATCTCTTCCCCTCAAGTACCCCTATGTCTTCTTCGATACCCTTTCCTTGGAGGACTCTCTTCCAGAGACGTGACACCACCTCTTTCTCATCCCAGATAATTCGATCTGAATTTCTATATTCCGTAGAGAGGAATTCATATCCCACACCTGCATTTACCATCGCGGGAGTCCATCCATTGTTTTCTGGTGCTTTGAGTTCATTCTCATTCTCATTCTCACCCCCATCGCCATCACCACCTCCTCCAGCAATCAAATTCCCATGCCCCCCCTTACTCATCTCCGCCAACCTAATCAACTCCCCACACTCCTCTCTACTCAACACCCCATCCAGCACCACCGCATACGCACCCCTATACTCGCTCAACACCGTCTTCTCAAATTCAATTCTCTGAACCGTAATCTTCTCCTCCGGGTTCTCCAGCGGTTGCAAAAAATCCTCCGGTATCTCGACTGGAAGAGATGTATAATTCGTCTTGATCACGTTGTAACCTCTTCTCCCATTCCCACTTTTCCCTTTCCGTTCCTTGATCGTTTCTTCTTTCGGGTTGCTGTTTTGGAAAGAGCCTGTAAGGCGCGAGGCTGTGCCTTTTAATTCAGAGAGAAAAGACATTGTGAGTTTAGTTGTGATATTTGCATGTACAATATATTATTTACTGTAAGTAAGGAGAGGCGCCTTTTATAAATAGAGGTCAAGAAGGGAAGAATGGTAATGGCTAGAATCGAACGAAGCAGATCAAGAAATTAGAGAATACTTAAGCTCTCCATAAGGCTACAACACATTTTTGTGATGGCTGTAATCGAGTCATCCAGGAAGTTGTTGCCTACCAGTAGCATCCTACTACGAGAACACAGCCACCATCTGTACAAGGCTTAGCGTCCCAAGGCTGACTCCATGCCCAAGCGACCCCTGTTAAGCGGGGATAAATTGACATCATCATTCAGAGAACACATATGAACGAAGTAACAGTGTATAATTGAGAGGTTTATTATTATATTTCTAGTATTTGGAAAAAAGACACGAGAAGCAACAATACATTGATTGCTGATACTGAAAGAAAAATCACTTATCTGTTATATCACTAGCACTAGCACTCGCTCTCGGAACAATGTAGAATTTCAGTGAGATGAAAAATTGGGAGGAAGAGATATATTATCAACCCAAGTCTAGCTATACTGTGCATTTACAATAAAGTAGGTTCTAAAACTGTGGTATGTTGATTAATAACATCTTGTCTGCCTCTTCCACCCATTGGTCCATCCCTTGAAATTTTTCGCTGGAGAGGAGTGATGCAATGAAGACGAAACACTCGAAGGTATCTGATGCTTAATGCTAGTTCGTAAGGGTCGCCGATGGAGCGTTTTATTTGAAGTTGAATGCTTATGCTGATGTAAAAGAGAAGATGAATGGGGGTTTTGGCTTTGCCTCACACCAGGCCGCGCAAAGAAGATATGGGGGATATCATTGTTTAAAATAGTAAATGATTCAGACCGATGAATAGTAGAATGATCGTCATGTAGATAGAATCCCATGTAAACCGTCATCAGGTCACAATTCGACCATCACTACTTCTTCCGGGATTTCCATCGTTGCGCCTGCCTTGATCAGTCTGTGAGACCTCAGTTGGACGAAAAGAAGAAGAAGTCGTGGGAGAAGCGGGCTGATCTTGGGCGTACTCATGATCATACTCATCGTCTGGATAATCTTCACTTTGAGTTCCTTGACTGTGGTTTTGATCTGCTGGATTACCTTGCTGAGAGTTTTGATGTTGATTTTGGCGATCCTGTGGAATTGACTTTGCCGCAGCCTTGCTACCCTTTTTTCCCTTTCGTCCTTTCGTCTTTGCCTTCTCCAGTAATCTTTTCCTCTCTGCTTCCTGCTTCCTAATACGCCTGTCCTTTCTTTCATACTGCCTAATCAATGCCATGGGTAATTCGCCAAAGATACTCTCATATTCGCAAAACTCGCAGATCCAAACATCTTCAGGATTGGGAGGATGAGTTATGTTCTGATATTCTTGTTGTTGACGACGCTGGCGAGCGGCGATTTGGTACTCTTTGCTCGCTCGGCGCCGGGTTCTTTTTGGGGGTGCCGTTTGAGGTACACTTTGCTTCTGTGCATGCGCCGATTGTTGGGGTTTTGTCTGCATATTCGAGCCCATCTGTGTTCCATGTATCATCATTGACCTCGCAGCAGGACTTTGATGCATATTTGTATTTGTTGATCCAGGCCAAGGTCCTGGTGCCGGTACCTGAGAATCACAAGTAAAAGTGAATTGGGTAGAAGTGGGGGTCGGTTTTTTCGATGCCTGTTGTTGCAACAAACTAATATTCTCTTGGCCCCTCGATGGAGTTATTGGAGGTTCTTTCTCGGCGTTTGCAATTGCAGTTGAGATGATTCCTGCATTTTCGTCTTTGCAATCGTCATCAGTAAAAAATTTAGCACAGTCTGAATTTTTGAGGGGGGAAAAACTTACTAGGTATGGGCCACTGGGGTTGTCGTTGTTTTGAATTGCGGCCATTGCCCCAGTTACCCGAAACGTCAGATAAAGTTCTCAGGGGACTTCTACCATTGCGATTTCGGCCATATCTACCCCTTCCAGGACCCGACAAACCTTGAGATACCGAGCCACCGGCATGATAGTATCCTGCACCATTTACATCCTCCTCATCTTGACCGGATATTCCCATTCCTGCTAAATCGTTGGAGAGATGAACTCCATTGATATTTGAGTCTCCGGGTGTAGGAATCTTGCGTTTCTTCTTATTATTTGTATTCTCGAATGAGTCATAACCATCTGCAGAAGAAGCTGTTGAGCCAGGAGGGTGGGGATTTGGATGTTTGGAGTCGGGCTTTTGGACATAGCGGTAGGAACGACCAGAGTTATCAACTGACTGTCTTGGGTAGAGTCGCGTAGAACGGAAAACCTCCTCCTCTTCACTTTCTGGATCTTCACCATTCCGCCGCGGGATATAATTTTGATCGACATTATCTACCTGCGGGCGTTCACTTGGATGTGAAGCCTCTGCCATAGTGCTTGCCGCAACCTCGTCTCGGACAGTAGTATATGGATAGTAGAATAAGGGAGTTTGAGTTTTGGGTGCGGGCGGGTATTTGATTGATTCGGCGACATTAGGAGAGAGACGTTCACGGAGACTTCTTTTGGGCAGAGGTCTGATGGGACGTTCTGGATGTGCCGGCGATACAACTTCTGGAGACATAGCTCGTGATGATTCGGACGGGGAGTAGCCTAACAAGCATTCAAATACAGAGATCAGCCAATGTAATATACATGAGACAAAGCCCACCATGATTCCTGTTATCATAGGAAGAATTTGTGGTTGTTTGCCGCTGCCAAATTGGTAGTTAAGAGTGGTGGAATCAATAATGAGAGGTGCCACGCTATGAGAATTTCATACTTGTGTTCATCACCGAGAAAGAGGACATGACATGCCAACTACCTCCAAGACTAAATTTGCGCTCTTCTGAAGGTTCGCGTACGGCAGAAATGTATTTGTTCTCTTCGATTTGAGAGACAGAATTAACTTTTGGTTGATTTTCCTTGAGCTTTCCTTTCCTACAATAAACAACAAACACATCAGCCAGGAATCTCGCATACAGAATAGGGAAGTAATGACATGTAATTTGTCATCCCTATTCCCAAACCAAAACCCTGATATGCCAACCATCTTAAGAGACTGAACATAATTTCCCCCCCTTTTTTAATGTCTGAGGAAGAAATCCGTATAGAGTTGCATACTTTGAATGTTTTAATTGCGAATACTCAGCAATAATTTCGAGAGGGGGGGAAGCCCTAGGAAGATTTATTGACGACTTTGAACCCCACGGACAACAGAATAGTATGAGAGTCTGTGTTTATCTCCCTTATCCAATATAACCGTTTTGAAAAAGCGAGTGATGGTAAGAACAATGAATATTCAAAATGGGAGGAGGGACGTTCGAATTCCGAAGATTGAATTCACTGATATTAAGTGACCTTGGGGCGAGATGGAAATTATTTTGTCAATAAAGACCTTAATTATTAGTCGTTTCCTTTCTAACAAATTGGTTACGTTCATTGAACCGAAGATGTTGATGCCCTCCAAGTGCGTTAGCTAAGATTAGATAGCTAAACTTAAATAGGGAAGGTGTGGATCAAAGGACCAAATGATTTAGAAATCACGTTGATGAATGTGGGAAAGTGAAGGGGAAGAAATTAATGCTGGTACCTGGATGCCCGCAATGCTTTATGGAGGATATAATTGGCACAGCAGGATCTCAGTGGGTGTGTTGATCAAATATCTATCTATATCTATCCACCTACCTAGTACTTGGATACCTACTCATAGAAACTATATCTACAGAGTACTTATTAGACAGCATCTCATTGATGAATGGCAGCAAGCACTAGGTCACAAATACTTATTAACGGTATTATTTCTAAAAATAATGCGTGGTATAACCTAGGTACTGTCTAGGTACTGTCTAGGTACTTATGCACGCTGTAGATATACTAGCACTGCTGAACGACTTTTGATTGATGTCATCTAAATCACATATTATTAATGCACACCTAGATACCCAGATAGGTAGCATATATCAACCACCTATGAATTAGCTTGTAGATACTTGAGTTGTATGACTCTGTCGATCTAGGTACTAATTAAGTACTTCGCTTGTGATAAGTATATCGATAGAAAAAATCCAATTATTACTAGATTGACCATCGCCTTGCCATATCTATGTTTATGGGAATCTCATTGATATAGTATATATAATATATGTATATACCTATATATCTATATGCCCAGGTACTTACATACTTATCACTACTAGGTAGTTATTGATGGGGGCAATCCCCCAAACCCCCATAGCTCGCTGCGCTCGAAGGTATCTTTCTTTCCTTGCCATATCCACAGTCATATAGTCTGCCTCCACGGCAGTGGCTCCCAGAGGGCCAGCGGAGCGTCATTCCATCAATTGATGGTAGAAAGCCTTCCTGAGTTCTTCCCCATACCCAACACTCTCTTTCTTCAACCCCCTCCAGGCTGAATACCCAGACGACCGGGTCTATTAAAAGTATAAATCGTACAGTAGGCGATATGAGGCAATTGTACCTACAGTACTAAGAAGTCCCGTCTTGTGCTCACCAGTGGCTGGTCATTTTGTGGATGATGCGGTAGGTCCATGTACGTGATCATTGGCTCATACACCTCTCTATATAAAAGAAAAAAGAGGAGAGAAGATCCAATTGCGTTTAGTAGCTATGAACTATTAACAAGGAAATGTGAAGGCAATATTCTCATTGGTTAATATTTTTCCATTAGTCACTCCAAAGTTTACCTTCGCTCTTCACATTTTCCGACGGAATTTGGCCTATGCCTACCTATGCCTAACCACAATACTTACTACTCACTAGGGAATTTGGCGGGGACGAAAGGGCAGCTTGGAATTTAGTAAATTATTTCCTTTCGCTCTTCCTCACTCCTCACTCTCTTCACACCCGCAGTCATGATTACACCAGGAAACTTTATCCACCTTCCTATTTATCAGATCGCATATCTTCGGGTTCCAATTTGGTTCTCTAAGCTCTAATCGATACTCAATCGTTTTCCAAATCTCACCCTGCCTTCCTTCTCTTTTCGTTTTACTCTTGGTTTTGGTTTGGGAAGACTGGAATTAAAAGCTTCTCATCGAAGTAGGAGGAGGACTTCAATTACGATCTCAATTCACACATTACACATTACATACACGCTCGAGATCTACCAGAATTTTAATCTATTTCGCACATACGGAATCCCGAATTCAATATTACCTTTGTACTATTATAATCGTTGGGAATGGATACTACCAGGCGTTCGTCAAGGGCTGCTCGAGGCAGTCAACCTTCTCAAACTAATTCACATCATTCTTCAGCTTCCTCGAATTCTTCTAGTCGCGCCGAGAGATCTACTCGCTCAAATAATAAAGTCGAATCGCCACGAAAGTCGACTCCAGCCGCCTCACTTTCCTCGGACTCTCCTGACGACACAATCACGGCCGAAGATAGTTCCTCGACACGTCGAAAGCGAGGTCGAGTTGATGGAGGTGATAAGATACAAAAAGGACAATTAGTTGATGAAGACATAGTCATTGGTGTAGATGAGGGAGGCGATGACGACGAAGCTGTTCGATGCATCTGCGGTTACGATGAATATCCCGGACCGCCACAACTCGAGGACGACGATAACAAGAATAATATAAAAGATGGAATTGAGGAGCCAGTCATAACAGCAGCGGATTTTACAGAAGATTTGGCTGGATTTTTCTTACAATGCGACGTTTGCAAAGTCTGGCAACACGGCGGATGCGTTGGAATTGTGAACGAAGACACAAGTCCCGAAGAATACTTTTGCGAACAATGTCGTAAAGAACTTCACAGAATTCGTTCGGCGTCAAATGGGTGAGTCCTTTTATTTTCGCATCAATCACATATACCCCCATTCAAGAGATTCACTCGAATTGTCAGCATCCACGCGAGACCGTGGCGCAGATCGAAGTCTCACAAGATTGATTTCTTAATTGCGCAAGAACCTTGAACAAATAATTCCAACTCAAGAAAAAATCGATGATAATTCTGACATAATGGATCGCAGACAACGCTACTCTTTATACCTACCCCTTCACCCGAATCTCTCCAGAACAACCTCTCGAGCGGCTTCATTTTCAAAAGACGGCACAAGATCACCGAAGGGTGGTAAGAATGGTCGACCCAGCTCTAGCTCTGCAAGCACAAAGAGGCGCTCAACAATGAATAGCAGAGATGCTGCATATTTTGAAGCTGCTGAAGAAGAAGCACTTCGAAAAGCCATAGCAGCTAGTGTCGCAGATATCCCAGAAAGTATTGATGGCCGGAGTCGCAAAGCAAAAAGAAGCCGGAGTGACAGCGAAGAGTAAGGAAATGTCATTCTATCAACGCAAATTATTCTAATTACTCTTAGTAGCAAACACGATGGACCCAAAAGGCAACGGACGGACTCGGCCTCCCCTACTCCTGAAGACGATGAGAAACCACAAGAGGCACCCCACTCTCAAGCAGACTCTGAGGATAGCACAATCGTGGGAAATGGCCGATTTGGAGCAGCTAAGAAGATAAGGGGAGCAGCAGCCAAAAACCATAGAGAAAAGGAATTAAGGGAAGAACGAGAAAGATCGAGGCTGGAAGCCGCAAATAAAAGAAAAGGTCGAGCTGAACGGCGAAGAATTGAAGGTCAGTACACTCAAATACATCACGATGTAGCAACAACTCACAGTCGCCTAGATTCAGAGCCTATTGAAGAGACCCCGCCGGCGATAAAACCTCCAAGCAAGAACCCCGAGGTATCTGCACAGCCTCCAGATCCGCCCCCAGTGTCACAAACGATAGCACCAGATACACCTCCTCCAGTTCTACCGCCAGTTTCGCATAAGAAGGGTGGCAGACCTCCCAATCCTCGAAAGGGCAAATCGGGCAAGAATCAATACACTAGGGAAAAGGACGATAACAACGCTCAGTCTCCAAATCGATCTCAATCTAGAGATATCCCACGTACGGACGATAACGTACAAACAACGACTAGCAGAGCTTCGCATAATGAGAGCAAGACTAGTAAGGCAAAGAACAGTGTAGGAAGCAAAATCAGTATGGCTGAGATGAGGAAACGTGCTACAAATATCCTCGATTTCATATCACGAACGCAAATTGAATTGGCTGCAGACCCGTCAATACTTCCAAGTGGCAGTGGAGCAGAGAAATCCATTCGGGGACTGGTCGAAGAGACTCTTCCTATGATACAACTTAATGGCGCAAATGGGAAACAGGTGGCTCGAGGCGAAAGTGAAACACCAAAGGAATTTAAGGATTTGACGTGTCTGGAAATGATGGACATTCTTACTAGGCAATTAGTCAAATGGCAAAAGGAGTATGCATGAAATCTGGCGGGTCAATGAATATGGGTTTTATATTATTGGTTTTGGGGTTGGAGTTTGTATGTATATCATGGGTTTCGAATGGCTACACGGCGCCTAGAGGCATATTGATTCTATACCCTACTTCACGGCTACGTTAGTTAATGGCATTGGCATATTCTCAACTTAGACTCTGTAAGCTGATTGCAAATTGTGATGAGATGTGAGTGGTTCAGCTAATCAATCAGTCGCCTAAGGACAGTGGCTTATTACTGTACGACTCAGGGCTTATTATGTGGTATTATTATCCAGAAGGGTCGTGTCCAATCGTACATGTGACAAGTTGCGGTTGGACTGAAGAAAAAGCAAAGATTCAGCTAAGAGGTCCCCGGTCCTGTACAATCACGTGCAGATGGCGCCGCAAAATATGCAAATGGACAGAATAGAATATGATACATACCAGATTAGCAAGTGTGGATAGCTTGTGTACGAACACACAGGGAATTCCTTATATATGTATGGTCATCCTGCACTTGTAGCTACTCTTTCTTCAGTATCTTGTTGTCTTATCGTCTTTTATATATATTGTACTTTTGGTAGATAATACCCAGGTAAATTTTCGACCTCTTATGTTTTTTGATTCTTTACTTAAAATGGATCTCAAGATGGACCTTGAAGTGGAGGGAAAAGTAGCCATCGTCACCGGCGCGGGCTCAGGTACTCTCCTCTCTCTCAACCTCCACCCTATTTCCATCCTCTCACATACTATCTCCAGGTATAAATCTCGCATTCGCGACTCTCCTCCTCTCAAAAGGTTGCAATGTGGTCATAGCCGACCTCTCTCTGCAACCCGCCGCAGCCCAACTCCTCACCACCTACACCTCCACTTCCCCAGATTCTTCATCCCCCGGTACCCCCACACCCCCACAATGTCTGTACCACTCCACCGATGTCACATCTTGGGTTGCACTCACCTCCCTCTTCGAATTCACACTCTCCCATTTCCCAGCAGGAATCGACATCCTCGTCCCCGGGGCCGGCCTCTTCGACCCCCTCTTCTCCAACTTCTACAATCCTCCCGGAACCCCCCTCTCCCAAGATACACACCATCTACTCCCCCCTTCCCCTCTCGAGCAACCCCTCGAAGGAAACCAATCAAACACCACATCTCCCAAAGTCAACCCCTTCCCCGGCTCCTTCCACACCCTCAACGTAAACATCACGCATCCAATCCGACTCACGCAAATGGGCGTCGAGTATTGGACTTCGTCCAAAAGAAGCGGAAGAGTAGTTTGTGTGGGGAGCGTCGCGGGCCAAATAGGAGTTATGGAAACTCCGCTGTATCACGCGAGCAAATTTGCGATTACGGGGTTTGTGAGGAGTGTGGCGGGCTTGGAGGAGTTGGGGATTAGGGTCACGGCTATTGCGCCGGCGCTTGTGCAGGTGAGGTTTATTTTTCTTTTTCTTGTTGGGAAGGGATGGGGAAGGGAAGGGGGAGGGGACATCGAATGGAGATGGAGATGAGTAGACTATATTAACTTCTCAAAGACACCAATCTGGTCTCATCAACCCGACAAAATGACCATGTTAACCTCTGAGCAAAAATGGATTCCCGCCGAAACAGTCGCAGAAGCGATGTTAGAACTACTTACTCGTACAGAATATGTAGGCGGCACGATTTTAGAAGTTAGCGGGTGTGGGACTAGGGTTGTCAAGATGATTGGGGTTCGTACTATTTCTATTCGTGTTGTGTTTTGGGATGGAGAGGGGTGACGGGAGGGAGTGTGAAGAGAGGCTGTGATGTATGTGTATGAGCAGATTGAAACTGATGTGTGTGCATGTAGGATGAAGGACCGACCTTTGAACCGGGGTACATGATTGGGAATTTGGAGGGGTATAAGGAGGAGGTTTATCAGAAATTGAGGGAGGGGAAGATGGGGATGTGAAAGTTTGTGATTTTAAGGTTTTAGGCTAGAGAACGGAGATGATTACGATGGGATTGAGGAAGTAACTTGAGAATGTTACATTTGTGGAAATTGAGACTGGCTTCAACAGCTGGCTCCTGTTACTGTACTAGACAAGATTTCGTATCGAGTAAATTCACATGTGGTCGATCGATGAAGAAACAAGAACTCTAATCATTGCTGCGGTATACTACATGTGACACGAAGCCCATCGCTATGCTCAATCTATCAAACCCACTCCCTTTCTAGGCACTAAATCCACTATATTCTTTGTTGAAAGCTCTTCCAATTACCACTTTTCTGACTTCGGTAGTTCCAGCACCAATTTCATAGAGCTTTGCATCACGCAGTAATCTCGAAGCAGGCATTTCCTCAACATAACCCATGCCACCCAACAATTGTATACAATCTAGTGAAACTTCCGTGGCTCGCTCAGCAGCATACATAATAGCTCCGGCACAGTCTTGTGTCCTAATATTGCCTGTTTCATCAACTGTCCTTGCTGTATCATATGTATAAGCTCTCGAAGCTTGTAACTTTGTATACATATCTGCAAGTTTTCCTTGAACGAGTTGATTATGTGCGATAGGTTGTCCAAATTGCTTGCGTTGATGTGTGAATGGAAGTGCAACATCCAAAGCAGCTTGCATGATACCTAACGGTCCAGCACTTAACACTAACCTCTCAATATCAAGTCCTTCCATCAGTACCTTGACTCCTCTGTTGACCTCGCCCAAGATATTTTCTTCGGGCACAAATACCCCCTCGAAAACTAATTCTCCAGTATTGCTTCCTCTCATACCCATCTTGTCTAATTTTCTCGCACAACTGAAGCCCTTGAATCCTTTTTCGACTAAGAAGGCTGTAATTCCCTTCGAGCCCTTCTCTGGCTCAGTCTTTGCATAAACCACAATAAGATCCGCATCTGGTCCATTGGTAATCCACATCTTCGTTCCATCCAACACATAGCCACCGTCTACTTTCTTTGCTGTCGTTCTCATACTGACAACATCACTCCCTGCACCACTCTCACTCATAGCCAATGCACCAATCTTACTCCCATCAATCAACCCCGGCATATACTTCATCTTCTGGTCCTGATTGCCATTCAATTGTAATTGATTCACACACAATTGTGAATGTGCAGCATAACTCAATCCAATACTACCAGAGGCACGAGATATTTCTTCCATCACAATACAATGTGCTTGGTAACCCATAGCCAGTCCACCCACATCTTCAGAAGCAGTTATACCAAGGAACCCTGCATCGCCGAATTTTTGCCACATGGAATTGGGAAATGCATTCGATTTATCTGTTTCAGCCGCAAGCGTTTCAGGGATTTCCCGTCGTGTGAATTCTTGGACTCGTTCGCGGAGCTCGATCAGATCAGAGGAGGTTGGTGGCTCGAAACCGGCGGGGTGCTTGGATGATGCATTACGTCGACGGATTGTGGATATGGGGATGGAAGGTTTGATGTGGAGATGAGATATAGGTCGAGTAGTGAGAGATCGAAGACATTTTATTGAGGAAGCCATTTTTGTTCTGTGAAAATGGTGTAAGAATTGAGAGAGTCTGTTCTTAACATTGTTTAGGTTTTGTAGATGTACACAATAATTGTAAACCCTTCCTAGCTAGCTTGGACCGTGGTTTTCCGGGGAAACGCGGGGCCGCATCTAGCCGTCGAGCCTATTCCCGCTTCGTCTATTGAGATCTTGTCTTAAAACAAATATTAAAATGTCCATGTGAATATCTCACTTTTTTGCTGTTACCACAGCATAACTTCTATTACAATGGCTTCACTCAGAGCATCTAGAATTCTACCCAATCTCTCTAGGAAATCCCTACGACCGATATATCACAAAGCAAGCTCCATTCCTTCTCGAACAATTGCTACCTATTGTCCTCCAACCCAAGCAAAAGCCATCTCCGTTCTTCCGACAAATGTCGATACCTCTTCAGAGGAATATACTCAAAATGAGTCTCAAATGAAACCTCTTCTCGATCACCTCTCTACTCTCACCGCCAAGATACATCAAGGTGGTCCTCCCAAAGCACGTGAAAAGCATATTGCACGCAAAAAGATGCTTCCTAGAGATCGTATCACTGCACTCATAGATCCAGGTACTTCATTTTTAGAATTGAGTGCATTGGCAGGTCATGAGCTTTATCCTGAGGCGGATGTACCTGCTGGTGGGATTATTACGGGGGTAGGTGACATTGAGGGAGTAACGTGTATGGTGGTTGCAAATGATAGTACCGTGAAAGGAGGAACTTATTATCCAATTACCGTGAAGAAGCATTTGAGAGCACAAGAGATTGCAAAGGAAAACAATTTACCGTCAGTTTCCGTTCAATTGATTCAAACGTTTTTTTAGATACTGATACTATACAGTTGTGTCTATCTGGTAGATTCGGGTGGAGCCAATCTTCCACATCAGGCAGATGTCTTCCCAGATCGAGAGCATTTTGGTCGAATTTTCTTCAATCAAGCAAGAATGAGTTCGATGGGAATTCCACAAATAGCTGTGGTCATGGGTCCTTGCACAGCAGGGGGTGCCTATGTTCCCGCCATGTCTGATGAGAGTATCATCGTAGGTGAACAAGGCCACATTTTCCTGGCTGGCCCACCTCTAGTAAAAGCCGCAACTGGAGAAGTTGTAACAGCTGAAGAACTTGGCGGTGGAAATATGCACAGCTCCGTATCTGGAGTAACAGATTATCTCGCCGTCGATGATGCTCACGCCATAGTTCTTGCCCGCCGATCCGTTAGCAATCTTAATTGGCCCACCAAACCATTCCCATCCTCAGAATCCTACACTGAGCCCCTCTATTCTCCCGAAGAACTGACTGGAATTGCTACAACTAATCATCGCAAGCCTCTCCCCATCCATGAGGTTATCGCTCGCATTGTAGATGGAAGTGTCTTTTCCGAATTTAAACGCGACTATGGCTCTACCCTCGTGACAGGTTTTGCACATATCTACGGTCACAAAGTCGGTATCATAGCCAATAACGGTATTCTTTTCTCTGCCTCCTCCCTTAAAGGCGCCCATTTCATTGAGCTCTGCACTCAACGGAAAATTCCTCTCATTTTCCTGCAAAATATTAGCGGATTCATGGTAGGTACTGATGCTGAACGCGAGGGTATTGCGAAAAATGGTGCAAAACTGGTGACCGCAGTTGCATGTGCCAATGTACCTAAATTTACCGTTGTGGTTGGTGCCAGTAATGGTGCTGGTAATTATGGTATGTGTGGTCGGGCATATAGTCCTCGATTCTTATGGATGTGGCCCAATGCACGAATTGGAGTAATGGGAAGCGAACAATTGACAGCTGTCATGGAGACTGTTGGAAAGGCTGTTGATCCAGAGCTCAGAGATAGAATTGATAGAGAGAGCGAGGCGGTATTCTCAAGTGCTAGACTATGGGTATGTTGTCTTCCGCAAACGAAATGGAATTGAGGTGACTAACAAAGTATTCAGGATGATGGAGTTATTCCACCAAGTCATACAAGAAGAGTTTTAGGTTTGAGTTTGATGGCTGCATTGGGCGGAAAGAATGAACCGGTAGATACCAAATTCGGCGTCTTCAGAATGTAATATAGTACTTCGGGATGATAAATTATATATGACTTATACGCTCGGTTAGACTATTCTTTTGGGGTCCAGCATTTATACTACAATTACACGCACAGTTTCCATTTCCAAAAGGACATAGCTACCTGTGACTTTCATAAATACCGACTTATCGACAATCTCAGGTATGCCTATCTCTTAACCCTGGCATCAGCTTTTTGACAGGATTTAACTCGGCTTTCACTCTGATAAATAGAATCGACGCATACTCACAGAGTCTTCTAAATCTGGTAGCAGTCTATCAATGTAGAAAACTTATTATTCGAAGCCTTTTAACCTTATTCCAATTCTCTTGCCTCTTTCTCTTCCTCTTTCTTTTTCTTTTTCTTTTTCTAATTGAAATAACAATTATATTAATATCTTTAATATAATTATAAGTAATGAAAAAATATAACCAATTATAGTTAATTAATAAGATTAATAATCAAATAAATAATAAATTGAAAATTGAAAATCGAAAATGATAAATTAAAAAATCAAATATTAATAATTTATAAATCTTTTAAATCTTTTAAAATTTAAAATTAAAATCGAAATTAATTTAATAAAAAATACTTAATTGGATTTTGAAAAATAATTAAATCTATAATTCAAAATCAAATTTTGATTTTTTCAAATAAATTAATTTTTTTCAATTGAATTAGTTTTTTTT